>BGZK01001488.1:0-143079 GCA_005406025.1 Eumeta japonica | reverse complement strand
ACGAATACTGTTTTTTTTAAACGTTTCTATTTTTTTAGGTATATTCAGTATTCGTACGTAAGCCAAAATTAAGATTTTAATTCCTCCAAGCTTAGTTCCTGATGAGTTTTACTCCGGGCGAAGTCGTAGGCGGGGAGAAGCGAATCGACGCCAGCGCTCGTAGCGGACAATTTAGGCGTTTTAGGAGACTGTTTAAAATTTCCGGTCTATCATATACTGGAGCATTGTCCAAAATGAATACTTAAAAATAAGATGAAACCACCAGAGTTGCTATTTTGTGAACTAGAAAAATACCAACAATGAAGTTAAATGTGAATTTTATAAATTAGTGTTAACTGCATTGCGGTAGTAAGAAGGAAGTAGGTAGTACTTACTCCCAATGACTTTAATATTCGTATTAAATATAGTACTGACAAAAGCAGACGTCAGGACATTCGTACGTTTCGTATAAACAATTGTTTAAATTCTAATTTGGCCTGATTTCCAGCGAAAGTGAGAATACGCGTTACCGAGACGTCAAAAGGTGCGTCTGGGGAAGGACTACATGAAGATGAAGAACATTTTGAGATCTTATTTATAATTTATTGATAAAATCGCAAAAAACGCTAAAATGGGTGTTTTTATAAGATTTCTAAAAGCCTCTTTTAAACCTACATAGATTTTTTTTTTAATTTCACAATTTTTATATTAAAATTTGATTCAGAATTTGAAGTACCTTTTCAATTTTCTGAATATTAATATTGTTTTTTTAAATCGGCCGTTTCACGAGTTACGACTGGTGGCGGATGTAAATGATATTAGTTTAAAATTGACTGAAAATATCAATTTTTACATTTAAACAAAGATTTCCTTGGAATCACTTAAAAAAATATGTTTTAGAATTCTGAAAAAAATATGCTTTATCTTATACCTGATTAATGGGTATTGTTTTGACCCTGATTTGTATTTTTATTACTTTCATTTTATTCATTTTGTAATTGAATTCATGATGGACTTAAACGTAATAAATAAAATCAAAGAACGGGATAATTTTTACTGCTTAATTAATTTTTTTTTTAATATATACATTTCTTACTCAATGATTAAAAACATTTTAATATGTGTTATATATACGAGGAGTTGCACTCAAACAAAAAAACTTAATCATTTTGCACGTCAGTTACATATAGAGCCTTATTTATCCTAAACAAAAGAAAAATTATTAAATAATTCTCATACTATTTGATGTGACATAAATCATAGTTTTTTCAAACATTTAACGATGTAGTGTGACTTAAGTAACTAACTTACATTACCTTTGATGATAGCGGCTTGAATGCAATTTTCTAAGTGATTGATTGAAAACTCACTTTTGTAACAACTTCCATGTTTAATTTGAAAGTAAATATGAAAAGAATCTCTACTAATTTAACAAATATGTAACAATTTCATTGAGAAGTAACTATTTAACAATTCTTCGTTTTTTATTATTAGGCAAGGTATAATCTTTTGTTACGCTTTAACATTACTTGACCTAATTTCTATCTAGTATTGAACTATCTTCTTATTTAAAATTACTTATTGAAATCATCGATTCCTTGTTCTGCAAATAAATAGGATTACATAGAACTAATTAAAACAATATATACAAAAAACATGAGACAAAAGGACCAACATTCAAAGTAGAGCGGAGTGTAAGACAAGGTGACCCCAATCACCAAAGCTGTTCATTGCTGTACTTGCATCCATCTTTAGAAACCCTGATTAGTAAGACAAGGACATCGACATCAATGGTACTTAATTAGCACACCTCAGATCTGCAGATGATATAAGTACTTCTCTCTGAAAGCTCAGAACATGTGGTATAGATGTTACAGTCTCTCAGTCATCACAGAGAAAGAGTTGGATTACAAGGAGATAGAGACAAAAAAATAATTTCAGTAGCCTCAGTAACCATAGACTACTTAGAATAAGCAGAATAAAAGTCACATGGAATAAATACTGATAGATGAAAGAAATATTAAAAAAAAATATTTCACAAAATTAAAAACTAAAACAATGAACAGCTGCCTAACGCCCTGTTTAATATATGCATTGCAAACCTGGCCGCTCAAAATAAAATAAAATAAAATCATGCCAAAGGTGCATAGAAAGAAGTTACACGAACATAATACTAAAAGATCGGATCAAAAGTATCAGCAAATATCAGGAAAAGGACAAAGGCAAAGGATGCAATGAAACAAATACCAACACTAAAGTGTAGATAGGCAGGACATATTCAAAGAGCAACAGGTACAAGGTGGCAGCAAACTGTTACGAACCGGTGTCCGATATACAGAAAGAGAAGACGAGGCAGACCACAAAAAAGATGGAGTGACGGCACAGCCGCAGTAGCAAGAGCATTTTGGTACAGAGAAGCACAAATAGAGAACGCTAAAATACTCTTTTTTTTTTCTGTGTTGTTATGTGCTGCAAAAAGTATAAAAAAGTACCTTTTTAAAAATTTAAAATAAGTGATACTTCTTTTTATTAGTCCGTACTCTTTATTTACCTCCCTTGAAATCAGACATACTCTATTTCTTCTAATAAAAGTTAGCAACCCTACTTTCACCGCGAAAGACGGCCCTTACACATAAGAAGCAAATAACGATACTAACATAGCTTAATATATATTAAATTACTAACATTATGAACATAAATCTAAAATTTTAAAAATATGATGTATACTATAAGGGATACATAAAGCTTATTATTATTAAAATCATACAAATATAACGTAGAAACAAATATTAATTGTCACTTGTTTTGAATATGTTCAATTTTAATCATATCATATAATTCAATCAATAACAATTTAGTACTCGCATTTGCAGTAAAAATACCTCTAAAAGACCCCTTTAATTCTAACACCCGGTGGCGCACGGAGCCAATACGAGGTCCTGCTTTGTGAATAGCACGAGCTGTTCGTTCTCGCAGCACAAAAACTCTAGGAACGACCGCGCACGCCCTCTGTTGGCCGACGACGTGAACGTAAGCGATCGGGCCCACGTCGTTGCGCCATCAAAATTAGCCCAGCAGAGGGCGCGCGGCGCGAAACTTCTTGACGTAATTGTGACGTCATAGCCGTGCCGACTCGATCGTTTTGAGTTTCTATATATTCATATTCATCTATGGTTTTGAGTTAGGACCATAGAGCGCAGACCCAGATGCCACATGGCATCAGGAACGGCGCAGCCACTTCTTGGGACAATAAAATAGTACTGACGTATGAGGCTCACGTCACTGGAATAAATCTGGGCGTTGATCGAAGTTCCGAATTAAAAAATATTCATTGCAGGTGGATATTGGCGGAAAGTTTAATCAATATAGCAACCTATCGGGGGTTCCAGAATTGAGAAGGAGTTAGAAATAAATACGCAAAAAATCAAAAGGGATATGCTAAGAAACACCTAGGTACAATAATTCATACGGAACCACTTTAAGACCTTTAGTTTATTGCGCTCGACTTGTGAACATGAAACTGGCTCGTCAGCCCTCAAATTCGTATAACATTCTAACCAAATAAAATACGTTTAAAATATAAACAATGCGCAGGTGGGGAGTTGTTAACGTTTTAAAAATAAGTAGTATAGGGAACTAATCTGGAATAGATTTTTAGAGGAATGATTCTGTTCTTTAATTATTAAGTTTATGAGTTTGTGTAGACAGTACTATAATACAGGACTACAGTAAATTCAACACCTAACACAAAATGTACTAATATATGTTGTTATTGATATCCATAATAGGCAATCATTCTTTTATGTTTTATTTTAAACATTATTTATTGTCGATCTGTTTTCTTCATAGTAGCAAGCATATTTTTTTGCGATTCAAAATTATAAATAATACTTGAATGTATATTTAAAACAATTTTGTGTTAATTTGGCTATAGATACTAAAAAAGAAACGAAAACTTGTTTACTTGTCTGCATATCATTTTTTATACATTTTTCGTTATCGATAGTTTTAAGTCTGGACTGAATTGTTTGTTTCGTGAACATTTATAAGCACAATCACTTGTCACTGTTCTTATTGACATTTTATATACTATATCGATAAATCAAGATAATTGTACAGAATATCCTGGCTATAATGCTCCTGTCTCTCAATTTGATTTCTTTTACCGGTCAACACTTTTTTCTACGCATTTTAGACTCACGTCACGCGCACTATTCAAAAGTTTGATATACAACAATCATGAAAGTTGTACACTTGTCTAATAAAGTATTTAGGTATAAGGACTACTTACAGTATTTCGCCAAATAAGGGTTTCACCGAATAAAAAAAGGCGCTACAATGTATTTAGCCTAGATATTTGTATCATTTTTTTAAGGACGGTCTTTCATATCTTCGCGCAATTTGTCAGCTGACTGACAAATTATAGAGGGTGAAAACAAACGCTTACTATCAAGGCCTTAAGTGGGATAAGGATAGCTATATGTGAAGGACGAGGTACAGTGGCCGACGTCCGCAGAACGTCACATCGTAGGGTTACCATGCCGTGAAAATTTAGCTTGTTTCGAATCATAATGATGGTGTATTCTATACTATTCAACTTAACAATTGACGTTGTTTTTTGCAGTTTAACGGCTTAGATTTTTTGTGGTGATTGATATGGTACTTTAACAAAGTAATCTCGTTTAATTTATTATTAAAAACTTGGAATAAATTGTATTAGTATGAATGTCAGTGTCATAGTCTAATAAATTTTAGAAATGATGCATACATTCTTTAATACGATTTCACAAATATTTGTTAATAAAGAAAATCTTTTAAAGGCTCTAATTAATTGAAAACTGTACAAAAATACTAGCTACAAAGAGATTTTCTGTTTGTTCAATTTACCTAATTAACTTTTTAAATATATATATATATATATATATATATATATATATATATATATATATATATATATATATGTATATGTATATGTATATGTATATAAGGTTTATATTGAGCATTTTATACTAGACAAACTAATATTATTTGATAATTTTTGACATTATCCTACAAATTTATATTATTTTTCGTGATTAAAAATGATATCTAAATATATAACAATTAATTTTATTTTCAGTTTCTGGGTATATTTATTTAACTAGTTATGGCAACCGGATTCTAGAATAGTCTATGGATAATATGTTCTTATTGGTCGAACGAAACCGGAAACATCTAGAATTCTATTGGTCCGGCCGAAAGGTATAAATAGGAGTTCCGAAACGCGGGTACCGGTTTATTTTCAAATCAGTGACGGTAACAATTTAAAGTTACATGTATACTCATTGTGAGAAATGGTTGCCATCGGAATAGATCTAGGCACAACGTGCAGCTGCGTCGCCGTGTGGAGAAACGGAGGCGTCGAGGTGATACCCAACGAACGGGGCGACAGAACCACGGCCTCGTACGTCGCGTTCACATCGACAGAGGTAATCGTAGGTGATGCGGCAAAGGGTCAGGCGGTGTCGAATCTTCGCAACACGGTCTTCGGCATTAAAAGGTTGATCGGCAGGAGCTACGACGACCTCCGCGTCCAGTCGCAGCTGCGCCGCTGGCCGTTCGCGGTGATCGACGACGACGGTAAGCCGAGTGTTGTCGTTGAGTACAAAAAAACGAAAGAAGTTCCTGTTCCCCGAGGAAATAAGCGCCATGTTATTGCACAGAATGAAAGAACTCGCCGAGGACCGCCTCGGGACGGAAGTGAAGGACGCCGTTGTGACTGTGCCCGCGTATTTCAACGATTCCCAAAGGCGGGCCACCAGGACGGCGGGCGCCATCGCGGGCCTGAACGTCGCGCGGATCCTCGACGAGCCGACGGCCGCCGCTCTGGCGTACGGCGTCGACGACGAATCGAAAGGTATTAAAAACGTTCTAATTTATGATCTAGGTGGCGGCACCTTCGACGTGTCCATCGTGACCGTGGAGGACGGGACCACTTTCAGGGTGAGGGCCACGGCGGGTAACACAAATCTGGGCGGGGAGGACTTCGACGGCAGAATAGTCGCTTACTTCAATGAAGACTTCGCGAAGACCCACGCCCGTGTTCTCTTCGATGACCACAAAGCGCTTGCGCGTTTGAGGATCGTCGCGGAATCGGCGAAGAAGTGTCTGACTTCGTCGCCGGTGACTCGCGTTCACATCGAATCCTTAACAGACGGCATCGACTATTCGTGTGAGTTGACACGAGAAATGTTCGAAGAGCTGTGTTCCGATTTGTTCATAGACACTTTAAAGCCGGTGAAACAAGCTCTATCGGGTGCTAAAATGATTAAATCTGATATACACGACGTTATCCTAGTTGGTGGTTCTTCAAAGATACCTAAGATTCAAAGTTTGGTGAAAGGTTTCTTCGATGGAAAACCTTTGATAGCCTCGATAAATCCCGACGAGGTTGTGGCTTACGGTGCGGCCGTACAAGCAGCAATCTTATCCGGAGTAAAGCATGAAAAAATACCCAATACGCTTCTGGTGGATGTGGTGCCATTATCTCTGGGCATCGAGACCGCTCGAGGGCTAATGTTTAGAGTGATAGAGAAGAATACGCCGACGCCATGCAGAAGAATCAAAGAAGTGTCCACTCTAGAAGATAACCAAACAGTTATGACCATAGAGGTGTTCGAAGGCGAGCGCAGTCTGACCAAAGACAACAAACTTTTGGGTGTATTCGAACTGACAGGTATACCGCCCGCCCCTAGAGGCGTCCCTAAGATTGACTTAGTTTTCGACGTAGACGCCAATGGCATTTTGAGTGTTATGGCACACGATAAGAGCACCGGCAGCAACAATGGCATAGTTATAAAAAACGAATGTCGGCTCAATCCCAAAGACATAGAGAAGATGATAGCTAACGCAATAGTGCTCAGAGAAGAAGATGAGCAACAGAAAATGCGTTTACAAACCAGAAACAATTTAGAGACTTACATATTCAGCGTGAGGCGAGCTGTCAAAGAAGATATTGACAAATTGAAGAACGAAGAAAAAAATAATGTGTTAAAAAAATGTGAGGACATTTTAATTTGGTTGGACCAAAACACGGACCGCCTGGCGAAAGACGATTTCGAAATGAAAATGGCAGAATGCTCAACTAAGTGGTCGGAAATATTGAACAGGCTATGCAAAACGGACTGGAACAGATGTTATAAAAGACAGAAAACTGAAAATCGATCGGAACTTGCCGTGAATGACTTGGCTACTAATGAAGAAAACGGGAAGGAAACAAATGGAAATTTGTATTAATATTGACTGTATTCCTGACATTCTTTAAAATCACTCATTCTATGATCTTTGTTTTCATTTTAGAGTTATACCATTCCTTTCATTGTGTTTGTTATATATTTCTATTTTTGAGGCATTGATCGTCTAATGTATTTAAACCATATTTGGCATAGGTGATGTAATATCTAAAATTTTGTTAAATATGTTTATTGTTTTTTAAATATATAACTTTTAATGGATCTCGAATAAATGACGAAAAGTTTATGGTATTTTTATTTCTGTAACTCACCCTCACACACACGCATACGAATTTCCATATTCCATACTTTAAATACTATTATTATTATTATTGATAGCACATTTTTTAATATTTTACGTGTGCATACTATGTTATTTAATCTCAAATTTTTTAAAGGATTTTTTGATAGTTAACGGCCGTGAAGGGATATTATACAACTATTTCGTTATTAATTATCATCAGTTAATATTTTTAATTAAATATTTTCCCATTCAAAATGGTCTCCTCTTCTTTCGACATCCTTCTTTTTACTTATAAATATTTAGAATCTAACATCTCTGATTTACGGAAAGTATCCTGTCTCTAGATGGACGTGTCGAGGACCCGGTACCACTCTATACGAATTAATATTATTCATAGTTATATAAATGGCTTATCGACACAAAATGTGATACGAAATCGCAAACCGGCATTAATTAAAGTTGAAAAATCCATAGTTTAGGTACACCAAAGGCGTTCACATTGTGTGATTGTACAAATGTACACTGCTACGTTATGGAAACCTGTCAATGGCCTTTCAAAGAAGTAGATTATCTTTTGCAATAAGAAACGGAAGAAGTTTCAACAGAAAAAAAATGCATAAAACCAAAAAAATACCAGCGGTGCCCTAGAAAACGAAAAGGCACTGGGACGGTAAAAAGGGCCACAATAGTGACGGATGGATACAGCTGGCACAAGTTAAAGTTTGTCTATGAGCTTACAAGATTATCGACATCGATACCGATAAAACATCATTAGAGCCTTTCCCCTATAATCTACAAGCGAATTATGATTTTGTATTAAACATCGAATTCTGCCGGTTTTGTTTTTGTGAAGTACTGTCCGCACATAATTGTAATATTGAAAAGTGATAATTATTGTTGACGATATGTTGCCGACACAAAACATTATTTTTAGTTTATGAAATCCACAATATTTGCATCTCAATGAAACGTGCATCCTGACACGAAACGTAACATCTCGATATCGATGAGAAACACGAGAAATTGACAAAATTAAAAACCGCCACCTTGCAAAAAATACAAATATATTTTCACATGCGACAAAATTAAATATTAGTTTAATAAAAATAGTCAGTAAAAACTGTGTTACAACAACATAACCTTTTCAATTTAGCCGTCTACTAATAAAAAAAGGTCCAGATGTGCATTTGATGCTTCAAGTCTGTACGCTGATTTTCGAGGAGAAACAAACTATATTTGTGTCTTTTTTAAATACGATGGTGCAGGTGCTAATAAGAAACACACGTATGGTTGGCAGTTTTGAAAATTTTAGACGTGTTATGTGCTATTTTCTTTACTGTAAGGGTAAAGGGGAACATGTTAAGTACATTATTATTTTAAATTATTAAAATATTAATAATGGGTTCTGGCCAGTAATTAATAAGCATATTCGTAGTCAAAAAGATTCCAAAATGGAGACATTATATAAATTTTAAAAATAAATTATTTGTAAAGTTGTAGTGACGTTGTACCCCTAACAAGTGTACTCAATGTTTGCAATGTCAAAATTATAGATTAGTATGAATATTATTAGCAAAAGTAATGGTATATACGCATACCTAATTTTATTTAAAGATATTATAATATTATTTAAAAATATATGAATGAGAAAATACTATGATATTTCTTTTTAGTTTGATTGTAATGAAAAGTTGATGATGTTGGATGTACATACATAAAAAATCTGTGAAAGTTTAAAACGCCCCTTCTTAAATATTGATTGATTTTTTAATATTCTCAATTCCAGTAAAACTCGAAGGACTATAATGGGATGGATGCAGCGTACGCTTCATTAGTTTTAAATCCTCATTATAAAAAATGATGTCATGGTATACTTTTATACCATGACATTATTGAAACTATTTACTTTATATTATTTAAACAATAATGACATTAATTTAGATCGATGTAGATCTCTATTTTAAACCCCACTTTCTACCTCGAAAGCGACTCCACGTTTAATTGGGATTAAACTATGACAGGGGTATGCACACTATTACTTTATTACAAAACGATTTTGCTCATGTTTTTGATCACAACCCCTACTCCAATTATTAATTACTTACGATCTCGGCGTAAGGTTCTGATCTTCCCTTAAACACTGTTGTTATCATAGAGCAATCGGTAAAAAAGTGAGATATTCATTATACTTATACACGAGCGAAGCCGCGGGAAAAAAACTAACAAATAGCTGAAATAGCTTTTGTTCGCGTCTACGTCGGGTCCGATTTGATATGGAGTCGTACTGGATACGAAAAAAACTGGCCAAGAGCGTGTCGGACCATGCTCACTATAGGGCGCCGAAGCCATTATTACAGAGAAATGCCCTACAGGTGAGAAAAGTACGTTACACTTTTTCATGTTTCCCGCACAGAATAGTTACTAGCGCTTTAGTCGCCTATAACTATTACTGTTAAATTAGTGTAAACTAAAATGTATCAGCATTCATGACACTTCGTCCTTTTATTGAGAAACGCAGTTTTTCGGCAAAAACTCAAAAACGGTATATATCATTATGTTCAAAATATTTTTTTGAAAGTATTTATTAAGCGTTACCTTCTTTATTTTTTTTCACATTTTTTAGACAGACGGGTTAGAAAATAGAGGGAAGGGCACAATTTCTGCATCGTTTCGAAGCGATTATATCCGAAATTATCCACGTAATCAGAAAAATTGCTTAGAAACCTTGAAAATGTTTAAAAAAGAACTGTCAAATTGTTTGCTGAAAAATTTGTTGAAGTTATACTTCTTTTGGGGCGTTTGGATGAGAGTGAATTTGTGAGCTGCGCGCGCACAAACGACATGATGAAGTTAGCCACAGAATAGAAATAATAAAAAAATATATTTTCAACACTGAATATAGTTACAATACTGAGTGTTCATACTATATAGTACATAGTACAGAGTGTTCATGCTATATATTACATAGTACTTATATTCATAACCCAGTTCTTGCAAAATATAGTTGATTCGTCTTGCCGAGTACTTTGGTACTATGTGGTAACCAGAGTCTGATGATGGAGCTGGAAGGTGGCCATAGGAACTCCGTAATTAAACGACGCAACCCCATCGAGTTTGGGCTCGTTTGATTCCTCTTGACGAGTACTTTGATACTATATGGTAATCAGCGTCTGATGATGGAGCTAGAAGGTGGCCATAGGAACTCCGTAATTAAACGACGCAACCCCATCGAGTTTGGGCTCGTTTGATTCCTCTTGACGAGTACTTTGATACTATATGGTAATCAGCGTCTGATGATGGAGCTAGAAGGTGGCCATAGGAACTCCGTAATTAAACGACGCAACCCCATCGAGTTTGGGCTCGTTTGATTCGTCTTGCCGAGTACTTTGGTGCTATATGGTAACCAGAGTCTGATGATGGAGCTGGAAGGTGGCCATAGGAACTCCGTAATTAAACGACGCAACCCCATCGAGTTTGGGCTCGTTTGATTCCTCTTGACGAGTACTTTGATACTATATGGTAATCAGCGTCTGATGATGGAGCTAGAAGGTGGCCATAGGAACTCCGTAATTAAACGACGCAACCCCATCGAGTTTGGGCTCGTTTGATTCCTCTTGACGAGTACTTTGATACTATATGGTAATCAGCGTCTGATGATGGAGCTAGAAGGTGGCCATAGGAACTCCGTAATTAAACGACGCAACCCCATCGAGTTTGGGCTCGTTTGATTCGTCTTGCCGAGTACTTTGGTGCTATATGGTAACCAGAGTCTGATGATGGAGCTGGAAGGTGGCCATAGGAACTCCGTAATTAAACGACGCAACCCCATCGAGTTTGGGCTCGTTTGATTCGTCTTGACGAGTACTTTGGTACTATATGGTAACCAGAGTCTGATGATGGAGCTGGAAGGTGGCCATAGGAACTCCGTAATTAAACGACGCAACCCCATCGAGTTTGGGCTCGTTTGATTCCTCTTGACGAGTACTTTGGTACTATATGGTAACCAGAGTCTGATGATGGAGCTGGAAGGTGGCCATGGGAACTCCGTAATTAAACGACGCAACCCCATCGAGTTTGGGCTCGTTTGATTCGTCTTGCCGAGTACTTTGGTGCTATATGGTAACCAGAGTCTGATGATGGAACTGGAAGGTGGCCATAGGAACTCCGTAATTAAACGACGCAACCCCATCGAGTTTGGGCTCGTTTGATTCGTCTTGCCGAGTACTTTGGTACTATGTGGTAACCAGAGTCTGATGATGGAGCTGGAAGGTGGCCATAGGAACTCCGTAATTAAACGACGCAACCCCATCGAGTTTGGGCTCGTTTTATTCGTCTTGACGAGTACTTTGGTACTATATGGTAACCAGAGTCTAATGATGGAGCTGGAAGGTGGCCATAGCAGGTGGCCATAGGAACTCCGTAATTAAACGACGCAACCCCATCGAGTTTGGGCTCGTTTTATTCGTCTTGACGAGTACTTTGATACTATATGGTAATCAGCGTCTGATGATGGAGCTAGAAGGTGGTCATAGCAGTTGCTATGGCCGTAATTAAACAACGCAACCCCATCGAGTTTGGGCTCGTTTGTATATCTTCCCGAACAAGTATAACTTCTCACGCACGTATTTAATGATGCCAAAGAAGTATAACTTCTCACGCGCGTACATAAGTACACGCACCCAATTTTTTTTTATCCTCTGTTACACGTATGGTATCCCCGCCTAGAGATAATTATTTTTGTTATTTAACCACCAAACTAAGTACTTAGGTAGAGGGTTATACAAGACACTTACACTATAAATTTTATCAATATACGTCTTGTAGGTTTTGAATAAAATGTCTGTGATTTACGGACGGACAGACATTACGAAACTATAAGGGTTTCGTTTTTGCCATTTTGGCTCGGAACCCTAAAAAGAGAATAACGTAATTTAGACCATGTTCTCGAGCCATACCAGTAAGTGCTCGGTCAGACAAACAGATAAACACACTAACAACAGACAGAGAGACGATATATTTTATATTATGTAAAAATTATACCGGCACAGTTAGTTATTCGTATAGTTGTAGAGTATATTTATAAACAAAGTCATTATTATTGGAATAAAGTGTGGGCGTAGTTGTTCACATTGTCCGCGAGTTTCGATCGGTTTGACTATTTCAGACAATATTAGTTAATAGTTTATTTACGCCGGGCGTGACAGGCTTACCACCGTTTTATGTAGCAAAAGATGACATATTTATGACCTTGTTCAAGGTGGATACGTACGTGTTGTGGCGCGCCAGAAGCACGTCGTTTTCGTACATTTAGTACGGTTAGCGGCACATTTGCGGGTCGTGTTGCGTTTCGTCGGGGCGCCGCGCGCTGCCCGCCGATTGTGACAAAACGGTGGTGGTGTTGCGATGCGACACGACACGACCCGCAAGTGTGTTTCTATGTAAACATGACTCATGATGCATCATCGATGCAAAAAAAAACCCTAGTTTGCTGCGTGTTTCTGAGAAATGGCATACAAACTTATAGGACTCGAATGTCAACGAAAAGTTTTGTATGACACATAGTTTAAAGAGTATAAGTAGCGATTGATTAGGAATGGTTCTTGGGACGAAATTGGTAAAATATTCAACGAACCAGGTACGGTAATGGAATAGTACTTTAGTTTACTATTTACCTGATAAAGAACAATTATTAGAAACGTAAGGCGCGCCACGAACAGAGATCAGTGTCACTATTCACTGCTATTCACCGTCACTCGTGTAAACTCCACGTCGGCAAAGTATGGTTCCGTATTTACTTTCAAGAAGTGTGCGTCACCAATGGTTTGCGGATATATATTTATATATATAATGGAACTCGAGTGTTGCTACTTTAATTTGTTCTTGGCGATCAGTGCGTTAACTAGTTAAGTGCTATCAGTCAAATGTGTTTTAGACGTCCCGTAGTGCATTTTCATATTACAGTATAGTTCGATATATATTTTGTTTTTCTTGGCGTTTACATTTCTTTCTTCCCAATTGTCGAACCCCAAAGGTTCATAACAATATGTTGTATTCTATGTAAATTTGATTACAATTTATAATCGAATATGTAATCACAGTTAGTTGAAATAAGTCAGTTTTGAAACAATACAATAAAAAATTATTTATTATAAATATCGCATTCACTTGCTGATTTTAATTCAATAGTTTCGGGTTTATTTGATACAGCAAAATGTTTGCCTTGGCTGATTAAACTGGCATCGCTCTTTGTAATGACGTCGTACACGCTCAGGCCACAGGAGTAACAACGTTTACGGAGGACGCAATGTTCAGTGTAAATAATCACGCTGACAGCTGAAAAAAAATTTGTTTTCGTCTTTATTTCCTATTCGTTTCATTCTTATAGATGATAAAGAATAATTTAAAAACGAGTTTTTGTATATAAAAATGGTCTCTCAGATGAAATAATGTCAGACGGGGCTTGAAAATATCTACATATTTTTTTTTAAATCATCAATTGTTTTATTTTAAGCAATGTCGCTAGTGTGGATTAGCGATGACTTTGGTGTTTTATAATGAATATTATTTCATTTCTTTCATATGAACCAATATAACCTATAGATAAAAAGAAAACTATACAAAACTAACATTTATGCAAGTTTTAATGAATTATGTACATAAAAATTCCTACATTTTAGTATTATTTTTATATACTTTTACCATTATGATAATATAGAAAATAAAATCGCACGACTGAATGCGATGTACTTATATTAGAAGGCAAGAAAATCGAACAAGTGAAAGAGTTTGTATACTTGGGTAGTCTATTTACAAATGATGGTAAACATGACAGAAAAATCGGAAGGAGAGTGAATGTGGGAAATAAAGCGAATGGGGCCTTGCTCGCTATTACGAATAGTAAAAGCGTCTTGCGACAAGCGCGTTTGGCTATCCATAATGGGGTCCTGATCCCTACGCATAAGTATGGTAATGAAAGCTGGGTATAGCAGAAGGAAAATTAAATTAGGATCAATGCAGTGGAGATGCGATCGCTGCGTAATATGTGTGGAGTGTCTCGGAAAAATAGATGTAGAAAGAGTAATGTTAGAGACCGATTTGGTTTAAAAGTAGATGTAGTGACTAGAGTAGAAAGAAGTATATTGCAATTGATTGATGAAAAGATTGATGGATCTTTTCATCGGTCAGATCAGTAAGGCAAGAGATATATGCAAAGGTCGTACCATGTGGAAATCTATAGTCTCTGCCTACCCTTCTGGAAAATAGGCACGAGTTTATATTATTATTATATTAAATTAAAATACTAAGGATAATCATGTGTATTACATATTTTTGTATTTACTTCATTCTATATAATATCATATTTATATTACCATTAAAATAATAACATGCTTAATTATAATTCCGGGAAGTTGAACAATCAAATGTATGGCTTGAATTTCACAGTAATTTAAAGATATTTTCCTTATAGCATGTGTATTTCTATATTCTTGTGAAAAGCCCTTCAGAAGACAAAGAATGAGGCTCCATTATAAGAAATGCTATATCATTATAAGAAATGTATTTAAAATAGATTTTTTTTCATTTCTAAGCTATATTTTGAGGTATATTTATCTATTTGGTAAATGACATGAATCAACCAACCAGGCCTTTCTACGACGTTAATGGTATTAGTTCTTCCCTCGCTCTTTTGTTCCACTTTCCAACGAAAAATCATTCTCTTTATTATAGCTATAACTATGGCTATCATGAAAAGGCTCACACCGAATAATATAGAATATAAAGCCATCAAATATGGGATTATTATCAATTAATAAATATATTTTCTTAAAAAGTATTTTCTTTATTGAAAGCATTGTCAGTTTTGACATGTCTTTTTTTATAAAAAAAAAACTTATTAATAACACTATGCCGGTATCAGTAAAATAAAATTATGCATTGTGTAGGTGCAACTAAACATATTTTGTTCAGTATTGGAGAGATCGAAACCAAAAAAATAGAAACAACGCTAGTAGATAGCGTCCCTTTATTCAAATATCACTTTTTTTTGATTAAAGAATTGAGGAAGTAACTAATAATATCGATTAAAAAAATTTTTTTAGATATACAATTCATAACGTCTATGGGCATGGTAAAGAAATGGCGCGGCAAGCAGCAAATGGCGCGAGTTTGATATTAGGTAACTTTTTTTAATTGATTGTTTAAATCATGAAAAATAAATAAAACTGCGGTCATTGAACAAAGATGAATCTAGAAGGATACGGTAATAGTTTATTTTGTTAATAAATTTTCGTTATTTTGTAAATATATCACTTTACTTGAATTTCCTTGAAGCATTTTTCTGATATTATTTTATTAACTCAGTTGACCTATTTTCAAAAATATTTTTGATAGTTTTACCATAATAACTGTGGTATAGTTACAACTTTGCCAATTTAATGTTTATTAAATTATTTACATTTTATATTTTCACTTGTACTTCATTTTGTTTACGTTATATTTGATATAAGTTAGTTTAACATAAATAAATGTATGAAATCTTGGACATTTTGCAATTTACAAGCACCTGATAAATATATGCTTACACCTGGCTGTAATTGCCGTTATAAATTAATCTTTCATAGTGCATAGTTAAAGTTTAGATAGAATGTAACATTGTTGTTTGTTATAGTAGGAATAAACTCATAAAATGTATATAAAAAAAAAAAATCAAAATGCTATAGTTTTCAGTAGATTTTTATTTGTTGAAAGACTTTTTGTTAAAGCTTGATTTCGTAAATATATAAAGCAATTACAATTATGTTTGATACAGGAACCAGTTGATCATAAGACGGGCAATCGTTATAAATAATCTCTAATTTTTAACTTTTTATAAACGACAAACGTAAAACATAAAACAAGCTGAACGGATCTTACTGATTTTTTTGTTATAATATTTTATACATTATAATTATAACTTAAACCTTATGTGCTTGTGTGTTCTTAAATATCTGCTAAAACTGTTAATCAATTTAAGAGCCTATATGCATTATGTGAAAGAAAATTACAAAAAAATTATTTAGATGAACGAATAAATCACATTTTCAGTAGATTTCATAAAAATTTAACTACTGTATTTGTCCTCATGAGGCAACTTTTGAAAAATTTTGCTGTTTTCCGACTTAACTCGACGAGCGGAGTCAGAAAATACATATGGTTCAAAAGTTTATATATATAATTCGGGGCTTGTCAGCACGATAGCGTCTAGAGTTCTTTTGAGATCGTAATGATACTCAACGTACATGTTCTATGGACGATTACGAAGGTAGGGTTCATATTTGAGCCAAATCAGTTAACTAGATTAGAAATTACAGCATTGTAAAAATTTTGAAAATCTGATAATTACATATTTCATATGAATTACATATGAAAATAAAATGAAATGTACATCCATTTCGGCTGCCGAATGGCCTTTTTTTATTACTTAACAGTGTTCCAAGAATGAGTTAACGTCAATACTGTTGTATTTTTCAGCGAATGCTCAAGCTCAGAAGTATAAAGTCATAGTGGCCGTAGCGGTTTTAAAATCGAAACCGGCCAATTTAACGGTTTCTGAATACATCGAAATGTTGAGGGACGGCATTAAAAAAGAATCGATACGAAATTCCGACGGGTGCGATACTTCCGAAATAAACAACGATTTAATGAATACACAAGAACATACTGATTTAACAGAAGCTATGCGACCATCGGCATTAGATGAATGCATTGATATTGCAGACCGGACAAGCCATAGAGAAGGGGCAGAAAGTCCATCGATACTTGAACGGTTTACGCAACAAATTGACTTATCACCTCCGAGTCGCGCCCAAAACGATTGCGAAGGTGGCGCAGAGAAAATGACAATTAACGTAGATGCGATAAGCTCAGAGGGCGCCGACGATAACGTAGATTTAGATAGGACCTTCTGTCCTGACATTCTGGACTATGATGAAACACAAATCTATACTGTGCCCGATGATCTAGAAGTCATACCTTATGATGATTCACAGATTCATACCATATTGAATCGGTTTATTGACGCTAATACAAATAGACACGACGATGAGAATGTAAAAGGATGTGGAACTACCGATTTAGAAGAGAGCTTAGGAGCGAGACATTCTAGAGTGGAAACTGAAATGGGAAGTTATGTAGAAAGCGAGATCAAAACTTCCATTCGAAAAGGCAGTGAAAATCAAAAAACGACTTATGAAATTGGGCTGTTTCAGAACTCTACAAGAGTGGATAGTCAAAGAACAGTATGTGATACTCAATTATCTCAAGACAGTACTAAAGCACATAGTCAAGAAACAGTATGCGAAAGTCAAATGTCACAAAACAACATAGGAGTATGCACTCAAAACAGTCTGTGTAAAATTCAAATAAATAAAGACAATTCAGGAGAAGATATTCAGAAGACGGTATGCGAACCTCATCTCTTTCAACGCAGTACAGGAGCGATTAAAAAGAAATGTGAGTTTAATGATAATACCAAAAACGTTGTTAAGTCTACGTGCAGTCAACAAACTCCAACATCGCAGAAATTTTCAGACAGCATTATAGAGAACTCTCAAAACACAAATGCTAAAATGATGACCGACAGAAGAGAAAAGAGGAGGAACTTGAAGAGACCGCTCGATCGGACGAACAAATTCAGCAGCAAAGTGAAATTTAGGCCGTCGGAGAATGAGGTCATTGCTGTTTCCAAGGAAAATCTGGATAAAAATACGGATAAAGTACAAAATGAATCAAACACCGAACGCGTTATCCCAAAATCGAATGAAAATGCTGGTCGAATGAAAGTAGACATAATCGAAAATATAGTGATACGCAAGGCGATGACAGCGACACCTGCTGAAATGGTCTCATGTAAAATAGACGCAAAAGCGTCCTCATCCGAACTAGAAAACGACTGGAACAGACAAGCAGTGAGCACGCCCATAGAAGATGGAAATATGAAAGAACAACCCAATGTTGTGACTTCTCAAAAAGAAGACTGCAAATGTGCGTCTGAAAATGCAGAAAATGTGGAAAGAGGAGAAGAAGAGAGATTAGAAGATTACAGCAGAATAATTAAGGACGCAGAACGAGACGGAACGTCGGACAGACCAATGTGTGCTGGTTTTCCCTCGATGGACGTGTATCCCGTTCGCGGAAATGAAAATCACTCTAATACGAATACGGAGGTTCAAAATATCGGACGAGATGAAGACTTCTCCTCGGTCGCCGGAAGGGAGCTAGAAGCTTCCGACCGCGGAGACAGGAGACTGACGCTGACGATATTCGAAGTGATGCACAAAGCCAGATGTTACATTGACAGAGAAAAATCGAAGACGTTGAACAGCTTCTCGGGCGATTCCGGCTACGGGAGCGAGTGGAGAATCGGTGAGTAGCACGGCAGAGGTAGGCCAAGTGCGCGTCGAAATAGCGCAGTATTATGGTCTTGCGTTTAGTGTTTTTGTACGCGAATTGTGTGGCAGGTTTAATCAAGGCCCCCACGGTATTATAATTTTGGGTTGGCGGCCAAGGATCTCGAATCTTCCATGCCAACCCAATGGGGATTGGGACCTTCTTCGACATTGACGCGATGACGAAGTCCCGTTTAACTTACTGGTCGAGGAACAGAGCGAATTGTTTAACTCGACTCAAGTTAAAAACTCGGTTAGTTTTCTCGCGACCACGATGTAATCCGAGAGCTTCCGGTTTAAGACGAACGTCTTAACGATTAAGCTGACATCGATACGCGAATCGAATCCGACAATCGAGTTGTGAGCACATATGATTTCCCCATCACTGACCATCGTCAAAGATGCTCTGCGTTCAAAATCACTAGAAACATGTCGCAAGCGAATAGATCTGATTTGTCTACACAAAACTTCACACTCCTCGATAGACTCGCCTACGCTTCTATATTTTAATGCTCTTCATATATTTCAAACATCATAACATCCTAATTGCGAGTACACAAATACAATTCGTTTTTCGCAACTCCTTATGGAGTTTGGTTATCCAAAATACCCCGTTTGCGTGCCGCCCTAGCCGCCGGCGCCGATGTCTACGTGCTTGATCGCAGACTCACAAACCCGGTATACTGCATAACGCACGAAATTCTGCCGCTCCGAATTTCCTGCGAATGATTCATTGCGCAGGTGCAACGCTCCCCGACCCTTCCTCCTTCTCCGCCGCGTTCTAATTTTACGCCATTGCGACGCTTCCGTCACCAACTTCACAGCGGCAAAGTTTCATGCGTTACACCTACTGCACGCGATTTCTCTTTTCGGTAATATGGATTATTTGTGCTCCTTTTCATTTTTTTTACATTATGAATATTTATTCTCTCTTCTTTTATTTAGCTTACTTTGGCTTGTTCAGCTTAACACTAACCATGCTATATAGGTGCTTACGCATATTTAAGGATTACGGTCCAAATCAAATCGTACGTACGCCATGTCTTTCTATCCAATTTTATAATAGTTATAGTGCGTTTATGAATAGTTTGAAGTAATTAAATAAAATTATAGATGAATAGTACACCATTTGCATGTCTTGTTGGACAAACGAAAACGTTTTAAAACATTTTGCTAATTAAAGTGCGAAATGTGTATTAAAGTGAAGAAACCTGCACACCATGAACTGGGCAGCTAGTGAAGTACGATCGTGTATCAATCAAAGTATTATCGATGTAATGGATTAAAAAAAAAAGCAGTTTACTCTTTTCGTGTTCAAGGCTCGGACGCCGCGGACACGACCGTAGACCACACCGGCACCGCCCTATACAAATATCTGCTGGAGTCGTCCGTCGACGTCGACGAGCACACGACGTGCGACAGCGTATCCGAGGTGTGCACTGCCAGTGTTTATCAGCGTCTAACGCGGCGCCCCCTATCGGAGAAATAATAACAGTATCCCTATCCAGGTTTTAGGCGAATTGGTGGATCGCCTGAACGACGAAGACAACCGTCCGAGGTTCTTGGTCGAGATGTTGGACAAGACGACCGCTTTGTTGGGAGAAATATTCGACGGGACTCTGAACCGTGACGAAGTAAATATACAAAATATGTATTTATTTATAAAAAAAAAATAGATTACGAAGTATGACTGCATACAATAATAATATAAACTCACGCCTGTTACCCAGAAGGGTAGGCAGAGACCATATATTTCCACATGGTACAATCTTTGCATATCTCTCTTGCCTCACTGATATCCATCAATCTTTTCATGCAAGTTCGTCGGTTTCAGGTGCATAAAATTTGGCCCTTTTTTAATATGCCACTAATTTAGTCTGCATAGGATTTTCTAGGGCAACCCTTGCCGACTTTTCCATTACACACATTCGCTTTAGAGATTTGTTTCGTAAGTCTACTTCCCTCCATCCCCCAGAGGGCCCAACCGCCGCAACATACCTGTTCCTGCTCCACTCACCACATCTTCCTTCAAACCACGCCGCTCTCTACATCCCCGTCCCCGCGTCTGTCGCCCCAGACCCCGCGCACGTCTGCGCGGCGCTCGCGTCTCCACCGCGCCGGTCCCACTTCCAGGTCTCTTCTGCTACCCCACCATACGTGAGCGCCGGGATCAGGACCCCACTAGGGATGGCCCAGCGCGCTCGTCGTGACACGCCTCCATTATCCAGCGCGCGCTTTTATAAAATAAGGCGGCTCATGGGTGACAACAAAGTGATTGATTTTCAAATTAATGTACGCCACGTCTTACACGAAAACTTGGGCCACGCTATGTAAAATCATGAACAGCGCCGCCGGTACAAGCCACAATATTGTCAATTCCGATCGATGGTCTCGCACCACCGCCTCCCTCTCTC
This sequence comes from Eumeta japonica, assembly GCA_005406025.1. NCBI lineage: Eukaryota > Metazoa > Arthropoda > Insecta > Lepidoptera > Psychidae > Eumeta > Eumeta japonica. Next base: position 121,745 of record BGZK01001488.1, on the reverse strand, counting down.
GCGCAGTCGCGGCGCATGCGCGCGGTGGCCGGAGAGCGTCGTCGCCCGATGCGACAATGATCGATAGTTTGACTTAAGTGATATTAGTCTACGGCTCATTCGTCCGTTGTGGGAATAGAACCCGGCATCTTCATGCTCGTAGACGACAATCGAACATCGAGATACGTGCCGCTGCTCCATTCAAGTCGGTTTCGTGATTTTCATAAGGCTGCGAATATTTAATTTTTAAAAACAGATAAAAAAAAAGGGAATTGCGTTCATTGCTAGCCTATTTAAAATAACTTTAATACGTAGACTTCAAAAGGATTATATCACATTAACAATTGTAGAACAATTCATAGTTTTTGATTAAGTCTAGAAAAAAATAATTTCAGAATTCCTACTCAGTATAGTACTTATTTAAATTGCAAGTGTTCTAAATATTTTTTAATAGAGCTAGTAGTTCTTTAAATATAGAAAATAACAGGATAGATGACACGTAGCATTCTGAATTCACCTAATTCTTGTGGAAACCAATTATATCAATTTTCCAACGGTTATGTGTACAATTTATGCAATAAAATAAAATAAATAAATAGACAGGCGTCGCAATACATGCACATTGCCGGTCAATACAGAACATGGCTTTCACACTAGCTCCAGTTGCACCGGGTGGTTCAACTGACGCGAGGTATTCTCGAATGTCTTAGAAGCTGTAAATCTGAAAGGTTTCATTCTATTTGACAACTAGAACCGAGTTGCCAATAGATTCTACAAATTGGCAAAAAAAAGTGCACCATTATACCTTAGTTTAATACTCGGACACCAACACAGTAATTACAAGCTTTAATATGATACAATGACTTTAAATTACTCAAATTATCTATAATAATTGGCATTGATAGGTTTCATGTGTATGACAATGAAAATAAATTAAATCTTTGACTGTATATTTGGATTCCATAGAATATTACACGGAACAACGCCATCTTTCGGTATTTGTTGATAAAAAACCAAGTCCGCTGGATTTTCTTGAGCGGAATCGGATACTATACAAAGCTATTCGGTAATAGTAATAAAAATAATTCTTATATTTATTCATTCATTTAATTCTAATTACTAGTTCACGCCCATTACCTACGAGGGTAGGCAGTGACCACATCTCCATGCTTACGGTAACATCTTTGATGTAACGTATGACAAATTATATTTTCCCTTTCAGGTGCGTAAAGAAGAAAATGTGTGCATCTTTCTGTTTTTGAATACGTCTTTGACAATACTGACGCACAGTCTGGACAAAATGGTAGAGAGATTTGAAAGACTACACGAGAACCTATTCGATGATACGAACACATACGAGATAGGCAACCTAGAAGAACTGGAGAATCAATGCTACCTCTTCCACATCCTGGAGATATTGCTGAAGAGGTACCTCAAAGCGAAAGCCAATAAGAGAAACGTGGAAACCAATCTTCCGAATTCGTCGTCATCGACTAGGAGTTCCATAATAGAAGTATGGAAGAGTAAATGGTGTCCCGATAACACAGGAAGGGGTACGTCGGCGCGGCCTCGAGAGAGAACATGCTGTATATGGAAATACCGGGAAATATTGGGTAAAATAATACATAGCGGCGTTAGGAGTTACAGCCTCGTATCTTTCGCGGCTTTGCAATGTTACAATCTCTTGCATTCTTAATTCTGCCCTTTTAGGGTTCCGTACCCTAAGTGTGCTAGCGGGGCCCTATTAACAAGGGTCCGCTCTCCGTCCGTCCGTCCGTCACAGGGCTGTATCTTTTGATCCCTAACAGGTAGACAGCTGAAATTTTCAGTTTGACCACTATAACAAAAAATAATAAAACTAAGCTAAAGTTAAAAATAAAAGGTGTCCTATGCAAGAAACGTGTATTTTGTTTAAACTAATTAAATATATATGTGTATATGGGGTCTATGAGAAGGATGGATGGCATAAATAAGTAAGGGTTTTGTCATTACACTCTCACAGTCTATGATAAATTGTATTGTATATACAGCGGTTGGAATTTGGAAGTGAACTTGTCAAACTCGAATTTCTCTTTAAAAATACAAGATTGACGTTTGAAAATTGCTGTTCCGAATGCAGGAGCAAATATATACTATAAAGCGTAACGGGATTTATAAAAAAAAAGTTACGTGCGATTGACAACGAAGAAACTGCGGTTTATAACGAGGCGTAGATCAAATACACTGCATCATTTCCTTTTTTATGGCAGCGCCTATAAGGATAGCTTTTGTAGAAGAAATGTTAAATTAATAAATTGACCTGCTGCTAGTAGGTTTTACCTATTGCAGAATCACACTCATGACGTGCTCCACAAACGTGACCGAATAGCTGTGAAATATTTTTTACTTGAATTTCTCAACAATCTATAAGAGAGAATATGTTTTTGCTAATTCTAAAAAAAATCTTAACCACTTAGACCTAGTACAAGGGTTTTATTTATTGGTAATTTTTAAAAATATTACAGAGTGGTTGCACTAACCGTCACATTTACGGCGCATTGCGTCAAAAATAAAGAAATTGTCCTTAAATTATCTGTCAAATCTTACAGCTGACGTTGAATGCTTGCTTTATTTATTTTGATGCAATGCGCTGCAAATGCGATGGTTTGTGACGAATGCTTTGGCATTTTTGGATTATTAACACAATTTATTCTTCGCAACAAAGGTTAGCGTGGCAAACCGCTACATAGGCTTACCCACTGGACATAGAGATATATGGCATAGAGTGAGTAGTGAACTCGGGGGCTCTGAATGCATAGAGAATTTGGAGTATGATACTGTTTCAATCCATCAACTGATTGAACAAATTGTCTCTGACAATTGTATTCTACTCTGGTTCATTAAAAGACGCGCGCAAACAATTTCTGGATTAATTTTGCGTTTACTCATTGTTAAAAGAAAGCTGTGTGAATCATCCCATTTTTCATATGGGAATTGAGAATGAATTGTTAAAATCATTAAGCATGACTTAAACGATTTTGCTTGACATTATATATGCATAAATCAAAAAAAAACAAATCGAATAAGGAAATTATCATTTAGTGTTATATCCAGGATTTAAATTTAATTATATGGATCGACTTAGAATAATTTCCAATTAAAATATCTATTTGATTAATAAACAGCAAAAGCTAGATGTTTTTAGGTTTAAAAAAGACTGCAAATTTTGCAGACAGATGGACTTGTATCCTAGGATAGCAAGAATAAAATAATGACATAAATAAAAAATTCCTGTGGAACTGGATCCATAAGCAATTGTAACATGTACAAATAGTCACATTTTAAAATGACCTATAATTTAGGCCAGTTTTCATAACAGACCTTTTAGATTGTCATTATAAACAGAAATTTATACATTTAATTTCAAATTGTTAATAATAGAAATTGTTGTGGACAACTAAACTCAAAGAACAATAGGTATGATGTTAGTACTAATAAAAAAAATTATATGCAATTGAAGTGTGATATAATAAAGTTAATAATTTATAAACGAAAGCAGTTTTATTACCCTCGGTATCTTCATAATCTTATTGTCACAATCCAGCCGTATTTTCATCTCGATACGGAAACGAGGTCGGAACCAAAAGTAGGACTGATGAAGTAATAGATAATAGAAAATTGACATCTAAACCGAGTCCATTATTGGACGGATATCGGAAACATTATGAAAACTGAGAACAGGATTGGGGTAGTGATTGAGAGTTTGCTAGAATTAAATGAGAAAAAGTTCATTCCATGTTCACGTGGGCGGAGCCGAGGAAGAAATCTGTCTGTTTATGAATCTAAAATATAATACATGTAAAAAAGATATCACGAGATGTTGATATTTCAATGTAAGTGGAGTCTTTGTAGAACACAATTTAGGTTGATAAAAGTTTTAGTAGTAAATAGCAGGCAAGTCATATCCTTAAATGACAGTCTGCATCTGTTGGCCAACTAATATCAATCATAGAATAGGGTACTGTTTTCTACAGCGTGCCCACTTTTGTCTTTGGCACTTTTCAGTGTGAGCATTAGCGTTGTCTCTGTTTTATGTATAATAGTTCCACCCGCGGGAACACAATGAATTCCCGCATCTTTAACATCGGTGATCTTGTTCTCAATTCGTATTTCGGCCCCTTTCTCAATTTTGTTGCCGGCGCTGCTGCCGACCAGACTGGAGTTGGGAGTAATTGTCGTGCCATAGATAAATATAGATCGACTACAAACATTGATATTACGAAATGCTGTTCAAGCGAGAAACGAATTCCGAGGAGACAACACGAACGCAGTCGAAGAGTCATAGATGAGATAGACATTGATAAGAGATTAGATAATAGAGTTGCCAACTAAAGCGTGACACTTTATCTTACAGGGGTGTAAGATAAAGTGTCAACGACATTGGCAACGACTACTAAGTTCAAATATATCTTTATTTCATAGGTCATAAATAACATATATGTTATTATATCACACATTTACCACTGATTCAGAAAATAATTTTCCCTCAAAGAAAATCAAGCAAGAAACTTGAGGGAAGCTTTCTTCAAATGATATTCTATATGGTTACAGCAAAATTAAAGGATTATAAAAAGAAATAAACCGGCAAGAAGTTATATATGGCTTCTTATCTGATTATTTGTCTTCAAAATGATCAGAAATTTTATCTAAAGATCTTAAATTTATGTAAGAGTAAGTTTTGAATATCTGTGGGGATCTTATTGAAACTTATCCACACGGAAATAATGGAAAAATTATTTTTATTTCCAACACACTGAGTTTATGTCAATCCCTATATTTTTTTAAAACACTTTTACATATACAAACTAAACTTTTGTATAAAACTTAGGACCCATTATCCATATTATTTCACTATTTTTGTCGAAATTCACAATCTATATCATGATATTAGATTTATGCAAATAAGTTTATCATTGACATAATTCCTCAGGACCATTTCTTTCGCAGACTTCATTCAGGTGCCTCTTCAGTTTGCTCTTCGTCTGAAAACAGAACCGGGATGAAAACGATTAATTAAATTGGAATGCCAAAAATACATATAGCTAGATATTAATATTGGTATAATCAAATATACTGTATTTTAATGTTGATCCCATCATCTTTACTGCACAATAACATAAACCAGCTAAAATAGTCCATTTGTGTCATTCACGACCCTAAACATATACAAAAATCGATATCTGTTTGTTCATATTTTATGCTCGTATAATTTATCCGAATGCGATAAAACTTTGTCGACTTATTACTTGTGCTTGCATGAAGGTTATAGGCATGAAAAAACCTAGCATCTGAGTCCGACTTCGTCTGCATATTTGTATTATTGATCAGATTCTAAAAATTCTTTCACTAATGAAATACTACATTACCCCAAGTAATACAGTCTAAATTTTAGTTTGATACTAGCATTTATCTCGGCTTCATCTAAATCGAAATCCTGACTGGTACCACAATTGGAATTACAAATGAGACGGAGTGCAGAATCAAACGTTGAGGCTGGGATCGAGTTTGAAATCAAATGTCAGACTAAAATTAGAATCAAGAGTGTGATTATAATCGGCTGTGACCCCTTGGCTACAATACGAAAATGGGCCGACTCTACCTTTAATATAGTACCGTCTAACAGAATATAGACATGAAGTAAGTTTCCTCCATTGTATTTCATCCAATGCACAAATTTGTAATCTTGCATTCTAAACTATTGTGGAGGAAAATAAAGAATTATTATTATAGAAATTTCTAGATTGTAACATTAAACATATAAAAAAAAACTATGATTTATTTAAATTGATGAAGTATCAAAAACATAACAATTTAAATTTTAAATGTGAAATAATAAGAATTATTACAAATCACAAAAAATCACTGAAAAAAAATATTTGAAAGGGTCATTTGAATGAAAATTAAACAGAAGTAAATGAATTAATGAGTGCAAAATCGAAGAAATTGAGGAAGAATGGCCTTTGTTAGTGGACTCCATTTGTCGTCTTCTAGGCACATCATATTTTTGTCTTCTGCAAAATTAATAATAAATCATTATTTCTCTATCACGGCTCTAAATAAATCACTAGCTCTTCTTTTTCTGGTACTGTATAGAAGTAGTAGTTTTGTGGTACTGTAGAGGTACCAAGAATAACGCACAAAGAAAGTAGAGCATTCACGAATGTGCATTGTGCAAAATAGTCCAAGTGTGACCATGTATGTTCTGGTGTGATTTCATTTACGGTCTACAAGAAATTCATTTTCCATAGAGTTAGTAATTTCATGAATAGGGGCTGGATGCCGCATAGAAAGTATTCGACAAGCAGACAGCACTGCCAGTCGTCGTGTCGTATGGCGAATTCGAATCATGAACACTAGCTTAGAGCATTAATAATACAAACTCACACTATACGTGTTCCCGCACTGGTGGCACAGTGCTCTGTTAGCGGACCGAGGGCGGTGTCGGCGTTCGTGTTCCGCTAAAGCTCGGGCTGTCGCAAATCTGTTGGCGCAAGCGCACGTATAGGGCTTGTCCGACGCGTGCGCGGCTGCCGTGTGGGCTGCGAGCGCGCGTCGCGACGGGCAGGCGCGGCCGCAGACGGGGCAACCGAATCTGTCGAGGGAAAACAGTGTAGTAGTTTAAGTGAAAAATTAAGAGTATAGTTATGATTCCAAGAGCAAATTATGTCTTTGGTCCTGTATGTTGTTGTTGAAGACAACGGCCATTAGCAGCCCTCCATTCATACTAGACTGGAGTAAAAGCACTTAATTTGAAGTAAAAAGATTGCATGAGTAGAGTCTAGCAGTGGGGTGATTAACACCTAATGCAACGAGGAGAACATTGCATATTCCATTTTAAAAAGCAGCTCTGCTGGCAGGAGATTTGATTGAGTTACAAACGTGTATTTGCTCCATAAATTTTTCAGAAACATTACAGATTTGTAAAAATGTTAGCAAGAAAAGAAAAACTTGTATAACTCATGTTATATGGGTAAAACAAAATTTACATCAGCAAGATCTACGAGGCTTACTTTATGAACATTACAGCTAGTGTGTGCATCTGTTCCACAGAAATATATAAACAGTTTTTTAATGCTCTGTGGACATTCCTGTTTATATTGCATGAATAATATGAAGCAGAAAATGAGATAGCATTTTATCATAAAATTTATCTATACATGTCATACTCATTTATTTGAGAGTATCAAAATTCCTACCATTTTTTGTCCTAAACTCAATCAAAATAATAATCTCGATAGCAGTAAGTTTTTGAAAGTGACGATTGATAAACTGAGAGAAGTGAGCGAGGGAGTGGGCCAATCGAGACGAAGAGTGATGAAGACAGACAGAAGTCAAAATAATCTGCATATTAATTGTAATAACTCTTACTACTTTTACAAAAAGACAAAAGTTTAGTTGAGCGCATATCGCGTCAATTAAAATTCATATTTAGTTCTCGACTTGGACTATCATATAATATGCCTATAAGAGACACCTTTATGTCTATTTCTATTTTTCTACTCATTCTTGCTCCATTACTGCATACATCTATAGTTTTACATCACCGGTTTCGAAATAAAATAAGTTACTATAGTTTACTTCATGAATAAGTTGTTTTGATAGTTTTCTGCATTTGTATACAAAAACGATACACAAAAGATAGTATGTGGTATATTACTATTCTATCCCAAAAATTTTCAAGATATAAATCAACATTAATTCTTCAATCACACCAAAGAAGTGTAACTCCTAACATGGGCATATTAGAAGTAATAATTTTTTTTCTTTTTAATTTAAAGCGATGCAATTTCAAAGGGTGAAACAGGTTTTATAGTATTGATAAAAAATACAAACACACAGTCGTTGGAAAATACGCACATACAAGACTTCAATATGTAACATTTCATTTGATCGCAACCATAAAAATTCAATATTTTCAAATTTCCTCTCTTTGACAAACATTATATATGGGAGTTCATGTAAAGTATGATTTGAAGATTCAAGTATTCTATAGGCGTTTGCAGTCAGTCAATTCGTATGCAGATATACGTTTGATGTGCCAGACCTTTACATGAAATATTAATTTGAAATTTACAGCTTTAGTCGTTTCAGAGATGAGGATCATTGTGGGCATAGAGAAGACGATGGAGTCATCCTTTATATTTAAGCGTTCCATAGTATTCTCCAAAGTTGAAAACCGAGTTGAGACTATGATGCACATCATAGAGCATGAAAATTATGCCAATCATTGGTAAACATATCACCATGTGGCAATGGTGTATCATAGAATAGAATCAATCAAGAGTCATTCGTAGTACAGCAGAGAAAATTTGCAATTTGCTACAAATATTAAAGAACTATCATTGTACGGCAGAACACACTAACTTTATATGAATTTCCTACGAATAATGCGATATGCATCCCTGACACTTCTTTGTTCTGTTCAACGTTCCCATCTTATGCTAATGCAACGCTTTTTATGACTGATTTTCACAGTGATAAAGATTCAAGTGTTGTACTGTAAAAGAAGTGAATGTTAATTCAACTGAACCTAAACTAACAGTAGTGAAAATGTTTTATGTTGAATATTAAAAATTATAATAGTGTTAACTTATTTACCTATATTGTCTATGTTTCATGCTGACAGTCAAATGTTCTCTATACAGTCTTTTGCTTTTATACCATTTATCGCATGTGGCGCAATAAGCTGGATCTGGCTGTGTATGGGCTTTCTTATGTCGCTGCAAAGTGTACGGGCTGGCAAATGTCGATTGGCAGATATCACATTCAAAGCGGTGATTGACATGTTTTCTGGAAAAACAAAATACGTTTAATGCAGCACCTAGCAAATTTGGCATTTAATTATTTTATACATATCCCAAAACATACATATTTTATTCATGACTAATATATCGGTGCTTGGCGTGAGTGGCAGGACACTTGATGACTTATATATCGGTTGCCGACATTGAAAAATTTAAATCTAGTTGCTTGATTCGGAATCAGAAGGTGTTGTGTCTTTATCTAAAGATATATATTATATCATACCGTCACAATTTCTATGTATAACTAAAGGTTACAAGCTGTAAGGTTGGCCAAAGTGGAAGATACACAAAAAAATTTCAATTTCAGCTTTTTTAACTATGGAACTCGGTATTGAGTCTGAAACCATTAATATTTAAAAATCAATCTTTTCATAATTTCCAATTCTTTATCGGTTATATTATCGCCGATCACGTTATCAGAGGTTATTATAAATAAAATTAGCTTGGGGAAGATGGAAAAAAGACCATTTTCTATAGAAATAAAAGGGAGTACATGAGAAATAAATACAGAGTGCAAATTCGTTCCCTAACATTAAGCAAGACTAAATTACTTAGATACATGTAAACTTTATACACTAGAATATCACAAAAGCTTTGTGGTATATCAAATTGTAAAAGAAATAATACATTTTAATTAAGTGGAGCAATTATTAGAAGTTATAATATACCTTGTAGAGAAATGTTAATTTTAATCAGTTCAAAAATAATTATCGCTTCTAATATTCCCATAAAAAAAGGGAATTAATTTATTTTACAAGATTCCATTCAAATCAGTGGTATTTATTGATTTTGTACAGATGACATTTTGCTAGTTAATTTTGACCCACCCTCGTCACACATTATGACAATAAAAGCATTGTGATAATATAAGATGGATCACACATCAATTAATATTTTTGGACTATGGATAAATTTTTTTTAAGTTTTCTTGAATCTGATATAATCTTTAGACACTGGTTTCTTGATTATTCTTGACATCTTAACGAACTCTTTCCGTTGGTACAAAATATTTTGTAGGCAACCAATTAAAAACAGGCTTACAAGTTTTTTTAATGACATTTTGAACTCGCACCTACTTCCTAGAAGGATAGGTGGAGATCAGAAATCTTTACATGGTCTTTGTATATCTCTCTCGCTCCACTTACATGCATCTATCATTTCGTGTAAGCTTGTCAATCACAGGTGCTGAAAATTTGGCCTATCGTTAAAATGCCACTCACTTAGTCTGCATAAAGTTTTCTTTGGCTACTCTCGCAGACCTTTCCGTCACATGTATTAGCTTATTTATTTATTATAGTTTATAATTTATTATTAATTAAATCATAATAAACGCTCACATCATATGGGTCCTCACAGCCCTCTGGTTATTGTAAGTCTGTCCGCAGACGTTGCAAGAATAAGTTTTTACGAGCTCGGTGGTGTGGAATCTTTTTATGTGCTGATGCAAGGCGTCCGGGTCTCTGAAATCGCATACACGTTTAAAAGTATTTTTATAGAGCTGATATTTGGACAAAGTGCTGCAAATGACTTTAGTGATAGATACATATACAATTTTATATCCATATTTAGTGAATTATACATAAATGTATACAAATTGCTGGACTGTAATCCTCATATGGCTATTGTCGTAACAAAAAAGAAAATAGTAAAAATGACTAATCGAACAATTACCTAAATCTTTTCCGTGACTCAATAACAAATACATGAATTGTACTCAATGTTAACATTATTTAACTAAAAGATGTTAACTACATAGTTTAAAAGGAAAAAAGAGAGGATAAGAGGTAGAGAATTGAATAGGTATACACGCAATAAAATATGTATCTTTTGAATAATAAGCAAGCAATCAATCTACCAACCAAATCATAGATATTTTAAGGAATATATATGAGAATAACAAAGATTTCTGTTTACTATTAATTTTTTAATTATTGTTAATTTTCAATAGCAGCTTCTATCTTGGTGTATTAAAATTTTGATAAAAGTCACTTATAAAGCATTTGATACAGTATTGATAGTAAAATTTATATAGAAGATACACGCATATATAAATTTTAAATATACATTTTATGCCTCATAAACAGACGCACAGAAATTACTCACTTGAAGACTTTGGTGCACGACTGACAGCTGACGGCGTTCCTGCATCCGTGCCAACATTCGTTCATGTGCCGCCGTTTGTGTGTTCGTTTGATGGTCTGTTCGCATTTGTTGCATCTGTATCTCTCGGTGTGCAATATCATATGCATGTACTTAAGATTCTGTGTGGCGAATCTGAGACTGCACACGTCGCAGCAATACTGACCGTTTGACTGAAAATATCAAAGACAATATTCTGAGATGAATATACATAGTTATGCCTTTACTTTTTTGGGGACCCACAGAGAGCACAAAGTATATGAGCAGTATTATTTCCTTTATCTGTGGTCATACAACAATGCTTAAATGTCAATAAAAAATGCAAAACAAACATTATTATGACAGTTTTCCAGATACAATATCGAACATTAATATAGCTATAATACTTTAGACACCAGTTTTATATGTTAAAAAAAATCCTTTAAATGCTTAAAAAGGTGCAAATGAAAAAAAGAGCTTTTTAAATATTGCAAGTTTCGGTTCAAAAATTAAACATATTTTGTAGATTTTTGTTCATTACATTTTTGTATTTAATCATTAGCTAATGCGACGAAACAATAAAATGAAAGGCTAGCTTGCTTTTCGCCCACTTCGCTGTGTATAAGAAACAAAATATTTATTAATGATTGTTCTCAACCCCAATTGTAGTCCTGATTTCTATTGCAATCTCAGTGACGATCTTGGTGTTCTCTTGGACATTGCTGCTGTTTTTCTGGTATCTACATATTTTTCCTTTATCAAGTACTTGTACCTTGGTAGGTAATTTACCACTATTTAAAATTATACTCTTTAAGCCATTTCAGAAATCAGTTCAAACAAATAAACACACCGATACTGAAATTCATTTATATGTACAGATACCATTAATACAATTCAAGTCAACCCATAGAATATAAATTTCAATTCTTCTGTTGAATTGACAAATATAAACCAATGTATGAGAATATCCAAAGACAGATATATGTTTTCATACTGCTAAATCTTTTCCTAAAAAGCCATCTAGAATTGACAAGGTATCAAAATTAATAAGTAATGGATTCTTTCTATTTTTCTTTTTTTTTTTTGTTGAGCTATTAAATTTTCAGATACCTTTCGACACATACCTCTTCGTGCCTAACCATGTGCGACTGATACGAGTCCTTGAACAAGAACCCCAGCGCACAGCTGTGGCATTTGAACACCGCATCCAAATACTTTTTGTCCCGCCTTTGCCTTTCCAAAACGGCCTTCTGTTCATCATAAGTTAATATTATTTTTGTGAAACTCCTCTTTTTCTTGATTTTGACTTTTTTATTTTCTATACATTTTGGCGCAGTAACTTCCTCCTTTAATGTGTCAATAACATCCAATTGTTCATTTATAGTATTTTTAATACTGTCATCAATAGAGCGAGTGAATGCAGGAGACTCATAATTGTCTTCTAGAAAATTATCTTCTGGTTCAACATCTGACTCGTTTAACATCGGATTGTTATCTTCTTTTGTATGCTCCAGGACATGTTCATCATATTTTATTTCAAGTGTTAGTTGTCGCTTTGAGTCATTGTTTTTACATTCTATTTCAGAACATATTGTAAATAAATTTACATTCTCTATCTGCAATCTATGAAACAGAATATTACATTAATAATTCCATAGTTAACAGTTTTAAAGATTTAATGATAATTGTTCTTTAAATTGAAAACTGTAAATATAATTATTGCTATGATTTAATCTCTTTAAATAAATATATACTGAGCATTCAACAACATGTATCAACACTGTGATATTTTTTGCATTTATTTGAAAAAATTGAATTAAATGTAACAATGTAACAAAAAGTGAAAATAAATTAAAAATTTAATGCTTTCCATAACTTACGTGTTAATATTGAATCTCTTTCGAAAGTACGCATTTTTAAATGTAATTAAAAAATGTAACTTACTTTAAAGACTTTGAGTCATAAAATCTTTCATTATTTAAAGATCTATCTAAGCATACTGCTTTAAAAACTGCAAATTTATTTACTAGATGATCACAAATATGGCACAAGTTCTTCTCAAATTCCAACTGCAATTTCAAATAATTATATTAAAAATAAATTGAAGATAAATTGTTATTAAGAAGAATAAAAAGTAACATACATCTAAGCCTACAACTTCTTTATATTTAATTCTTAATCCAAGATCAGTAATCGTATATACATAAGAACCACAAATATAACACGGTTCAGTAAACATTTTTCAGGGTAACAGTAAGTATTTTCTATGGATTTTTTGTGACTTTAAACGGATTAGTTATTGGACATAAAACCTCAACAAAAACACAAACAGTGCACACAAATGTCAGTGAATTTATTTTGAATTTGTCAAATTGACTTTTAGGGCAGTGTCGCCATTACTTTCTAATCAAAAGTTCACCGAGAGTTACAAAAATTTCTCTATTATGGAATGATATCTTTTATGTTTTTTGAGGAATGTTGATATAGGTATTTCATCAACACAATAACTCCATTTCAAGTAGTTTAATGACACATGTCATACGGAGACAAAGATGATTTGTGGAGATTAAAACATAATATATGCCATTTGAGATTTAAAGAATGTCATTTATTTTAACTTTTTTTTAAATTCATTTTTAAATTAATGCGGGTAAATCGTGATTCCTAATTTGCCTAATGTATTTCTTTAAAATACTGAACTATTTACTGACAACAAATTGAAAGAAAAATTAATTATGAAAATAATAAATAAAATAACTAACTATTAGAAAAAGGTCAAAAATCACAAACGGATGCATCTGTAGTAAATATGCGAGACATAGGTTAAGTATTCGGGGTCTAATACAGTAATTCCAATATAAAATTTACTAGTGGGACAGAAATTAAAGCATATTTAGATTTTAACTAATTTCTATATTGAATATATCACGTTATTATTTCAAAAGAAGAGATAACGCTTAACGTGCGTTTTATTTAATATGACTATAATTGTTTATTAATGGGACGAGACTCATAAAGTAACCTAAAAGTTAACTTTAGAGTCGAGCAACATCAAAACAATATGATGGAAGTAAATGTTACTTATTAGGTGACTTTAATTCCCATCTGGCAATGCTGATTCAATAATAAGCTGTCATCATTCTGACATGTAATTGACATAAGATAGATCAATTAGACGCAAATTCTAATGCAACCTACATTAGGAACAAAAAATAGTTATAAAAGTTCTTACTGCATTTTATTACAATTAAAATTTCTACTGAATACTTCGTACATTAATGTTCTTATTATAGTTTTTAAAAATAGTTGTCATTTTTTAATTATAATAATGTCTATAATCTATTTCCAATATTGCCGGCTTCTACAATGTCTATAGTCTATTGGTGTACGTCAAGATCGAATTACGAAAATTCTGTGCCTTGAAAATTAATGAAAATTCGTGTTTGAATTTAGTTGCAGAAATAGACTTTAATTTTCCAAACCAACCAAACATTCCATACAAAGACAACCGTTCGCCGTGTCGTAGCAACTATAAATTTGCGCTGTGTTTTGGTGCGCGAAACGTTTTGATTATCAACAATTTTCGAAAACGTAAAAATCCGTAATCCGTTCCGTTGACCCCTAGAAATGTGTTATTGGTGTCAATTAGATACTGTTTTGGTGTGATTTCGTTTGTTGATAAACCGCCGTGACCTTTGGCTCCGTTGGGTAATAATGTATTACAACCTTGAATTGTTTTAGATCGTGTCTGAAAAATTTTCTCGTGCTAGCGGTCTAGATTTGTGAATGAACGCTAAACGGTCCGCCGGAAATCGCGTGTGAGTATACTCATTATTGATGTCTTGTGAAGCGCCTAATTTAATATGTGAAAAATTAAGCCAATTATATGACGATTGACATTTGGCAAACACGAAAAGCGGGCAAGAAAAAATGCCCGCTTATCATAGTTTGAATGAAATTGTCAATTTCAAGTAAAGGATTGTACTTGGAAACCTGTGCCTATGCCTAAAAAAATATCAAAAATGTATTCAAATTCGAATCTAATAAGAATTATTTTGTTATCCTACTATTTTTTTGTTCCTATTAATTATTTTAAACATTCCATCACATGTATAAAGTATGAATGTATCAGGTTTTAGATGTTGCTTTTCTTTCGAATAGTACAAAGACAAACATAAAATATATTTGTAATATTTTTTTCCATGTTCTGTATATCATATGTAATTAATTTATCATAGAGAAAAAGGTGGTAGTATTGGATCATCAGAATTTAATCTTTATTGATTATGGATTATAAAGAAATTTTAAAAAGTAATTATTGAACTAGAAAGAAAAATGTATTAATAAGTTGTTTAATGGGAAGACAATGAAATTTGTAAGATTAAGGTATTTATAGTGAAAACATAAATCAACTTATATTGTAATAAAAACATTTTATAATTTACTCATTGTAGTAGCTGAGGTCATCAATAGTCGAAGTCATGATAAAAGATGAAACATCGATATAGATAAACATGAAATTCTTTTAATGTTATCATTTTTTTCCTTAAGGTAAATTAATACCGCACATTTTTTCATCATCAGATTTTAAAATAAATTTAAACATTTAAAAAATTATTTTACATAAAACATACCATTAATAAAATTTGCTTGAATATTTATTGTGATGGATATTATGTCTATATTACTGCATTAATTGCAAGGCAATTGAAATTATAGTGTCATGTCTTGAATAGATTTTAATCCACTTGCCGTGTTATAATAGTAAAAGTCTTTTGTTAATTTGGTGCATTAACTTGATAACAATCATAAGTTCATAGGGCTTCATAGTTCACAAGAAATGATTTAAGAATGTCAATGAAGCAAGGGATGTATAAAGATCGCTCCATGTACAAGCTTGTGGTTTCTGTTTATCCATCTGAGCAATAGGTGTGAATTCATAAATAAAATAACAATGTATAAACCAAATTTAATATCATAAATCTCCCATGCGTTTTAATACATACAAGCCATCTAATAATACATAATAGAGGGATAATGTTATGTTTATAAATGATTTTTTTATGACCCCATTATACACTCTTTCATCTTTAGCTCTTCCTCGAAGTTTGATGTGTAAACAGTTTACATTGCGCCAGACAGATATGATGTAGTATCCGTGTCATCTACAATGATGTATGTTAATGTTACTGAAAATATTTTATTTTTTATAGCGTCGTATAAAAGAATATTGTGGTATAATACGATTAAAACAATGTTTTAAATTGTTTTAAAATGTTTTAAATGAAATCTCTGAGGTGGATTCTAAAAAGTTATTTAATTTCAATAGGAAATTATTTCATATTTATCATCCATATCTAAATGAAACTCATATGATTTTATTACATTGTTAAGGATATATTTATTATAGGAAAATGATTGTATTTATAATGTGTGGTTTAAGATAAATGGATTCATTTTTTTTTTAATTATAATAATCTAACAAAAATAAAATTTCCTGTTGTCCTTGGTTCTGATATATTTGTTACTATTAAATTATTGGGATCTGAAATTTTGAAAACGAATTGAGGCACACACTGCACCGGTGTCAAATTAAGGTGACCTAAAAATATTCATTCTCTTTAGGTGGTATTTTTAATGCATACTAAATTGAAAAGTTGAGGCACGAAAGACTTATCCTTCAAGCTATGTTTAATTAAATGACCGTACGTTAATTTATTTCTTGGCCGTTTCGACACTGAACAAGGAGCCTATCAGTTTCAGAAATTGGGACTATTGGGCCTGTTCTTCAATAGTGTCCGAGGGACAAATTATTTCATCATGATTCTTCAAAAAACCTATCTTTCTTGCCAACTCGTGGTCATCAATGATCTCAAAAATTGTCATAGGCGGGGTTACGACCAATTTATTTACAAATTGTTTACAAATCTTTCCTCAGCACTAATATGAGAGTAATTTTCAGTTAATATATTCATAAAATTTGGCAGTACTGTTAGCGTAAAAACTCGATAGAAACAAATATAAACATGCCCTCTTTATGGTGTCTGACTCATTTCCTAAAGTACTCGATGATACGCCATTACCGGTATGCGGCTGATTTCAAGTACATTTCTTCATTTATGACAGACAGTCGGCCCGAATGAATGTGGCTTTTAACTAGATTGCTTCTGATTTTTCATGAAAGGTGAAGATAGTTTCCTTTACTATTTCAAATCATGATAACAAACGTGATGTAATTGATGTGCATCTGTATCCAAGTAAGAATTTAAAAGGGTTTTGTCTCAATAATATTTTGTGTCATCAAGAATTGTAAGTCCAAATTTCTTGTATGGTATGTAGGTTTTTTACCTTCTATGTCATGAAAATCCTAATTATTTTCATATAGATATAAAAACCTGAAATGCTATGTTCTTTTAAATTTTCATTAAATCATCTTAATTTTAAATACTCACCCCCTTTAAGCACAAGTCGGGCGTGTACTCTTCGTTCAAAGCTATCGCTTTAAAACTGCTCGTGGTGATCAGTAATTTATGAGTCTTCGTGTTGTTTTGCATTCACAAAGCATGCCTTTTCAATTATCAATCATTAACGATGCATTAAAATTTTCAAACTGCGTCGAGTGGATGTGAATTAGAAACGACGCGTGTATTTATCTCTGTATGAAATAGTCACAAATTCAATTCTCTGTCAGGGCTTGATATAGATGTACTATTATTGTGTATTAAACTTTTTGAATATATCTAACTTTGATTGTGACTTGACATCTCTGTGCGGTGAGAGATTGCTTTTAAAAATATGAAGTTTGTGGTGCTTTTGTTATTATTATAAAATCACACCTATTTCCCAAAAGGGTGGGCAGAGTTTACAAATTTCCATATGGTACGATCTTTGTGTATCGCTTTCTAAGATATTTATTTGTTTTGCTTATTCTTTTTATAAAAGTATCTTTTTGGAACAAAGATATATTTTTTAAATGAATAAAAGTATAGTTGCATTAGTGTTGTAACATTTTTTTTTCACAAAAGTATATACCATAAATCTTTTTTTTAAAACTATGAATATTTTTAGTTAGTGTCCATTCAATTCAGTTATCATACATTTTATGCATTCATTAGTGGACTGCCATAGAGCGTAGACAAATGGAGCAATATACGTTCACTCTTATAGGTTCAGTTGGAAACATTATAGAAATACCAGTGAGTATACTTAATATATGATTTTTTCTTTTATTTAACAGGGAGCATCGAAACTTCCCTTAAAAATTTCTTCCATGACATGAGATATTCCTAGTCCTTCCTTACCTATATCATTCCATTTTAAATTATGCATTTAATATTTACACAGTTATTTTTATATTAAAATTTTTTATTGTCTGCATTTCTAGAGGCAACAAATTTTAAATGTATTATTAATTTTATTCATGATGTGATTAATGCCATATTTTATTTTAACTGTTCGTTTTGTTATTAAATGAAAATTATGTCAAAAATAGTGACATATACCTATTCCACTAATGTATTTGAGACGCTAATAATTTTCTTAAATAACTTGTTTTTCTTAATTTGATGTGTTTGTCAATAAACTTATGGATAGCGTGATAAACAATAATATATATAAGTTAGATCTCTTTTCGAATATGTTCATAAAACTTGATCAATCTTATATCCGGCCAGTGTAATGTCCCATCATCCGTGATAGATCCCAGTCCTTGACCATGAGCTCTTCGCCAGCAGTCGAGCAGTCCCCACCGCCGACGACACCGTCGTCGCCTTCGCAGCGAGCTGCCGCACAGTTAGATTACTTACATCAATACACTTCGACCCCTAACTACCTTGGACGGGTCAGTACTGTTGTATTTCTCGACTTTTTTATTTAAAACATTAAGGTTCTCTTGATATGATTTCACATTTATATGTATGCTAGCAAGTAAATATCAAAGATATGGTGCGATTCGTGAAAAGTTTGCATTAGTTTTGAGGAAGATGGAGCAGGAAGTAAAATACTTCATGTTTTTATGTAATTTTTCTTTGTTGTCTATAAGGTTAGTAAAAATGGAGGTTGAGTAATTAATTTTATAAAATTATATTATTTATAGCTGAATTTTGTTAGTTCAAGAAAATTTAGTAATTTCTTGAAGTTGTAAAATTAGTCTGTTATGTAAATTGAATTTTGCAAACAACACAAGAATTAGCTAAATTTTCTAACTGATGCGTATAGTGAGGGTTAATTTCAGTTTAATGCCATGTGTAAAGTTATATGCTTACACATGTATACAGTGATACATGTAGACCTCAGCCTGTAATTTACAATGTACAGTCTGTCTATTTGAACAGCTAACAATATCAAAATTCATCGTAACATAATAAACAAAGTCTTTGTGTATAATAAACATTATTATTAAGCACTTGCTTTCGGCTGTGCAGTCTTCCTGCGTGGGCACGGAATGAATTCCCTGACCTCTTAAGTCGAGCGCTCTCTGTTTCCATAATTATAAAAGTTGCTTTACCACTTTATAACACAGTTTGTTATAAATTTTATAATAATTGTACTGCATAGATGATTTGGACTGTTAAGGCAAAATTAAACTCTTTCAATATCTGACATGAATTAAGACCTCACTGATATTCTCAATGTGCTTCATCTTATCATGTGTCACCTTAAAGGTTATCCCCTGTAGGTGTATGTAAGGAGACACTGACTGACTCACTGACTGATTAATGTACAGTCAGCTGAGCATAGACATTTCAAATTTTCCACAAGGCTTACTTTTATAGTATAGACAAGCACTAAGAAGAGATTTTCATTAATCTTTTCCTAAACGGGTGAAAAAGGGATTAATAATTTCTATGGGAGTA
Organism: Eumeta japonica; assembly: GCA_005406025.1. Lineage (NCBI taxonomy): Eukaryota > Metazoa > Arthropoda > Insecta > Lepidoptera > Psychidae > Eumeta > Eumeta japonica. Next base: position 101,950 of record BGZK01001488.1, on the reverse strand, counting down.
CTGTTAGTATTCAAGTTACGAGTTTTTGTACTCTATATGAATAATACATCAGTGCTATTATCTGTAGAATTTATTCTCATAACCCATAGTACGCAGCAAAGCATGCGGTTCGTGGCCGAAAATATGTATGTCATATATATTTAATAAGTGTATGTGTCGATGGGATATGTAAACCTTTTTGCAGTCTCACATTACATGGATGGATTCTTTAATACTTACAGAAGCCTAATCCACCGCTGAACGTGATACTACCTCCTGTGGGCCCCTCCACGCCATCAATACCGAGTTGTGAGTATATGACAATCTCTTAGAGTGTGCACAAGTAAATGGTTTTTTCTAGAAGTGGATAGCGCTCTTAGTGTTACAGTTTTATAATCGCACAATGTGTGTTTGCGCAGGTGAGCCGACGCCGACACCGCCGCCGCGGTCGCCGGGCGCCGCGTGCGCCGCCGGCGACGGTCGCACTCATCCACCGCCAGATGGCACCTCGTCTGACAAGGTATTGCGCATTGATATAATGTTACACTGGGTGAATAATCTGAACCGCCGCATGCTTCCTATTCAAATTTTCTATCTCATTTCAATGTAAGTCTATGAGTGCTGCATTTAAATGGGGCAGAGGTACTTATCTAATGTTATTCCTTTTTTTTTGTTTGTAGTTGAAATTGTAATACAGTTGAAGTAAACAAAAGTCAGTGTTTCTATGTGTGATTGGATGTGTATCTAGTTACTTAGAAACATTTTATATCAATGATACCGGGCCATTAGGGCTAGTTTTGTTTAAATTGTTTTTAAATTTTGTCTTACCAAAGGAAATTCAATAGTACTTGTATCAAATATGTCAAATTTGGTAATTATTCAAGCTACTGATTACTTTAGTTTTTTGATTTGATGTTTTGAGCTGTGACTACATTATGCTATAAAATTTAAGAACTTGCCTGAAAAACCTGGAAAATTCCCACAAATTCATATTTATAAATTGATGAAAATTGTATCTCATTTGAGACTGCATCATATTTAATTATTTTAATTATTACTTTGATCTTAAACATGCCCATTAATTCAAAAAACCCATTGGCTAGTCGTCGGAGACGGCGGTGGGCGGCGTCGTGCGCACGCCCAGCTCGGTCCTCTCACGCAAGGAGAGCTACAAAGCGCAGCGGCAGCACTATCGTCGCGAGAAGAAACGCGCCGCGTCTGCGCTGCTACATTCTATAGAGGATCCGGCGGCCGTAGTACTCGCTGATTGGTTGAAGGTGAGGTGGTGCTTGAACATGATTGGTCCATTTTTTTTTCTATTTGATCTATTGCCTGCCGATTTTGATAATATTATGTATAAAGTCTATTTGCTTTCATAGACATAATATAAAGGGATGGTGTCTTAGTGATTAAAAGCATCTTAGAACCAAAAGCTATCCGATTCTTTTTTGAGACTGGGCTAATTGATGATGAGTTTTTGACTTAACTCAGATGAAAGCACTCGTTCTGTGTCTAGGAGTGCATGCTAAGCCATTTGTTTTGGCGTTAATGGTTATTAGCAGCCATTAACACCAAACCGAGCCCCGACCCACACTGGACTGGATTGGAGGGTATTATAGACATTAATATTATATGCTGAGTTGACTGTAATTATGTGTTACAGGAATAAAAACAAACTTGTGACGTAGCATGATAAAGTTCATTGTAGAAATATTATGTTGCAGTCTGCAGCTGGCGCTAAAAGTATTCTTAAAATTTAGGCAAAGACAAAAGCAAAAAGCATAGAGTCCATAGACAAATTGATTGATTTAGCATATATACAATACTTGTCTACTTTTGTGTATCCAATAGAACGCTTAAAGATTGGGATTGTGCGAGGTTATGTCTTAGTAGTGGAGTGATTTAACTTGATTGACCAATGACATTGTTCAAGGTAAATGATATAAAAATATGTCGAGGAATGCAAAAGAATTCAAACCGAAGGATCTTTATTTGTGTTTCAAAATATGACCAACCTCTAGGTTGTAGCAGTGGCACACCAGGCACTGTTGCAAAACCATGGGCCTGAACTATTAATACTAAGCTAATTTAAAGTGCTTTCTAATACTAAGATTTAAAAAAACATTCATATGAAAAAGTCTGTGCTGGTCAGAGAGGAGCTACGAGACCAGTGAAACTATCAAAGAGCATTGTCCAACATGTGTTGTCTGTAAAATGTACTATGCCCTGGTCTTAGACGGAACACATTAGTCAGATAAAAATAATCTTTAATAACAAAACTTATGTATATATAGAGGGAAATAATATATTTTTTATATAATAATAGAAATAACAGTCCTGTGTATTGTTTCAGAACATTTACTATTATGATTATGTATGTTATGAATAGAGATTTGTTGGGTTCAGATATAAATTCACATTGTAATAGATAATTATTTAGTTGTTATGCCTCTACCCGGGGTAAAATTGTCACCTATGACGTTCTTACGTCATGGTAACCTGGAAGGGTTTCAACGACTTTTCGCGCCGTTGGCATCCCTTGTGCCTTCTGGTCGTTTTAGATGAAGTTGTAAAAGCCTTTGGGCTAATGGCAAGCGCCGTTATGCTTCAGGGGGTTTTAAATCTGTGCGAGTCGCACACACCCTCTGCGCCCGGGTGCACGGACTACCCATAACGGGGTTTTCCCCCTTTCCCCTTCACATGGTGAGAAATATAAAAACAAAAAAAAAATAAATCTGGTTTTAAAGATGATTCAAATATGCACGTAAATATGTTGCACAACATACCAAACAAATAGTAGCTTCTGCTTTCTATAAAAATTGAAGTGGGGAAGCTTTAACCTTAAGTTCATTGACCCCAGAACTCATCCGCCGCATAGGGCCTCCACCTACCAAGCCATGGATATTCTCTAAGATTGTTTCAACAGTCTAAGAAACATAAAATAACAATGTTGTCAATTTATGTGATTCTCTGATACGTTCAATATTTGACTATGCATATGTAGTATACGGTCTTCATTTATTATCTTGAATAAGCCGCGTAATACAAAGAGTGCAAAATGCTTGTGCTTGATGTTGGTTTAGAAATGTGCTAAAAGTGTATGTGACCCTTACCTGAACTCAGCAAGCATTCTCAGGATGATATCCCGAAGAGAACATCACCTATCCTCCTAGTTGTTTGAGGTTTTATAATCGCAATACATGAATATCTTTTAAAAAAAAAACACCTAGTACACATGGCCTTAGGTCGACTGGAAATGATCTTGCGGCTTCACATCTTCATACTGCCACGTTCAGAGGTAGTTCTGATTATGCAGCGATCAAATGCTGGAACAACATACTTCTGCCACTCAAAATCATATATACTATTAGAAGCTTCAAATTGCAACTTTAATGCAATCAAATCAAGGAAATACAGCTGTCGTTAGCTCCTGGTACTCGAGCCGTGGCATGTCACACTTCTGATATAGTCGTTATAAACTGTCCCATATGCAGCCTCACATATGCACGTACGCACGCGCGCGCGCTATAGATGTATGCATATATAAATATATAACACAAATACATCCATAAAGATCATACATAATTACACTATCATGTATTCACACAAAATTATTATATTTAACGCATTCTTTTTTTATCATTTATTTGTAATGGCAAATACTAATAGCTTCTGACTGAAAACCAGCGCCGCAATGAACCGCTTCAGTATTTTGCTGTTTTAAGCTCCTCTTTGGCATCAAAAATATATGCATATTGTATGCATACATGAGCTTATATTTATTAATACATGCATGCAGCATACATGCATTAATAAATATAAGTTTAATTTTAATGTACTTATAACACTATGCATTATAAAAAGATGTTAAATAACGAAAATCTATGTGTATGAATATCTATGAATACAACATAGAATTCCTTAATGGACAATATAGAGTTCTCTAAAGGAAGACATGTTAGAAAAAATAGTGCGGTCTAGCGACGCCCCAAAGAAGCTAAGCTTTATAGCATAAAGCGTAAGAAGTAAGCATAAAAAAATAATGAAAAAAAAAAGTTAGGAAAAAAAAACTTAGGAAAAAAAACCTTGAAAATGAAAAAAAATAAAGACTTGAGAAAATAAAAAAAAAAACTGAATATTTGGGGAAATAAAAATAAATACATTAAAAACAAAAGATACGCCCAAAAATACAAGGCTACAGCAGAGCTCTCCAAATTTTTTTCTTCTTTTAGTCGTGAAGAGAGCTCGTGAAAAGAAAAGATATGAATGAGAAAGAGGCGAAAGGCCACGCTTATTGAAGTGAGGAGGCAGTGTGAATGTACTGGCGCGAGCGCCGCAGCTGCTACTCTGTATATCTATATATATCGTGTAACGATACATAATTTGACGTTGTCGGGTAACGGTAATCAATCTGAGGCTTTTCACGGATAGGATGGTCGCGCAGCGAGCGCCCCGAACGTCCATATAGAAGCTTCGCTTCATTAAATATGAGGCAACATTATTATTAAGATGATTGTTCAAAGTTAATATTTCAATTTGTCTGCCATGCAATGCCATGTGTCGGTCTACAAATTTCCAATTCGAGTTCAGTCCTAACTTAGCTATGTGGTAGCGCTGCTTTCCGCGACGGCTATTCGTAAATTGTTGAAAATAATTTATTTATGACCATCATGGAAGCCTATTATGTGCTTATTGTACCATGTCATTATGCACTTTTCAAAAATTTTTGTATGTCTTTTTCAGGTTCGCGGTTCGCTCAAGTCTTGGACCAAGCTTTGGTGCGTTTTGAAACCTGGACTGTTGCTGCTTTACAAGAGCCCAAAAGCCAAGGTATGCCTTATCATAAATGTGTATTAACAAAAGCTATTGATCAAGGTCTTTTTATCGCAGAATGATGTTGAAAAAACTGCATTCCAAGTCGATTTTGTTACAGCCATTTCTATAATCCATTATTGCTTTAGATAAGGTTTATGTTTGTATGAATAATACTATTGTTTTTAACAGGCCATGCTTATACGATAAAAAAAACGATAAATAGATCCTCTATTTACTCACAATTAATGACTTTTGTTCATCACTAAATATATTGACAGTGTTGAAGCTGACTCTTAACAATCTTTTGGGAACTGTACAAGTTTTGGATTATCAGATTTTTCTTCCTGCAAGTAATGTGATTGTAATGTGGTAGTAATGCAAAACCAATGAGAAAACAATTGCAATTTAAATAAGTAGAAGCATGTGATGATAGTACATACCTTCCATTATCACACATTTGTTCTTCAATTGTTTTACATTCATCCAGTTACAATGTAATTGTAATTGAAGGAATTTCAATTCTTTCAATTGTTATTTTTAGCAAGGGATATGAACAATTGTTTCATCTGAGAATAAAACTTGCTTTGTATTGTAAAACTTGCTATTCTAATTTATGGTACTGTTGATGAGGTTTTTAAAAGAATAAGCCTCGATTAAGTGATGAATTTATACTTAAATGAATAATTCTTTGTTTCTGGAATGGAAATTTATTGATTTCCATATCAAATTATTAGACGTATGATATTTTTATTTGCATTGCACATATTCAAAGTTGTATCGTTTTTGAAATATTCCTGTACGGTTTGGTTGCAGAGCAGTCATTGGGTAGGTACTGTGCTCTTAACATCCTGCCAAGTTATTGAGAGACCGAGCAAGAAGGATGGGTTTTGCTTCAAGCTGTACCACCCCTTAGAACAGAGCATCTGGGCGCCGCGCGGTCCACACAACGAGACCATCGGTGAGCGGGTGTATTGTACAGTCAGCGACACTAAAGAACAGATCAAGATTCAAAACTATCTTTACGTCGTAGGTTAAAATGAAAACTTCGAGAGTGTCACAATATTTTAAAAATTTAAATTTTGCCGCATTACCAATTGTTCTGAAGACAAAGTTGTCCATGAGAAGAGTGAACAAGAAACTTAAGGGTAGCTCTGTTCAAATTTTAATAAATTACGTTATACAATCAAATGTATATAGACGCATAAAGAAACAGATCTGTAAGAAGTCGAGATGGTTATATCCTTGAATACTTGTTTTGTGAATATTCACAAATTGTATAATTCTCTTTTATACCAAGCATTTGTTTAACAATGATTTAAAGTATAAGGGTAATTTTTTGTATCTTTATTCTTGTTGAATTTTATACATTCTATAACAAACAGCCATTCTAGCCCACTACAACTGTACAAATGCAGTTATAGTGGACACGAGATGGAAATTATTATAAAAAGTGTTTTATGTATGAAAATTGTCATTACTGTTTAATTCAAAAGATGGAGGGGCTAGATGAAAGAAGTTAATTAATATATATTTTTTAATAACTATGTATAGATAATAATACAATATAAAAGTTATTTTATATCTCCTGGTCTATTGAAACAATCTTCGGGAGTATTCATGGCGTGGTGAGTGGAGGCCCTATGCGGCGGATAAGTTTTGGGGTCAATGAACTTTAGTCAAATGCAACACAAAAGAAAGTAAAGCTTCCCCACTTATTTTTTTATAGAAAACAGAAGCTGCTATTTGTTTGGTATGTTGTGCAACATATTTGCGTGCATATTTGAATCATCTTTAAAACAGATATATGATATATGGTTTTAGACCCAAAAAAAAATGTGAAAAAAATATTTCGTCCCCTTTTCAACTTTCAGTTTAATAACTTAAGTTGCAGTTATCTTGCACTCCAACACAAAGTCGCGTCATTGATGTTTTACTGAAACGCTCTGACCTACGGCGTCGCCGACACCCTTCTCTATCGACGCCGTACACGCGTCTAGCCAACCAACATGAGTTCCTCCCCGCGACGTATTCTATAGAATTGGGACAGTTTGGCGCACATTACGATTAACTGAAATGGCCAATTCAACCAAAATTTTTAAGGTAGTTAAGGTGATAGGTTTTTTATTTACATACATTTTAAGTTTTAATATTATTTATATTGTATTTGTTTTGAGCAGTTTAAATAATGTTGCGAAAATGTTGTATTCGGTCCGTCCGATATATTATTAGGAATACAAATAAGGTTTCTCCTTTTTTTGTCAATAAAATAATATTTATTGTCAAAGAAAGGTAATTTAATTTTAATTGAAGTGTTGTCCATTACTAGCAACTACTTTGTTCCATCTTTCAGGCAGCCTTGGGATTCCAAATCTGAAGAACTCTTTATCTTTTGAGGCTATTCACGAATTAACCCAACTTTTGGTATCTTCATATGATGTGAACCACACACACATTCTTCTGGGCACATGCTCAGAAAGAGCATGTGCCATTGACCGGAACAGATGATAGTCGGACGGCGCAATGTCTAGTGAATACGACAGATGGGGTAGTACTTCCTAATCAAGTGTTTTCAAATAGTTTTTCACCGGAACCGCTACATGCGACGAGTACTGTCATGTAGAAGAATAATTTTGTCGTGTCTGGAGTAGCATTGAGGGCGTTTTTCCTTCAGAGCTCGGCTCAATCTCATTAATTTTGTTCGGTATTGAGTTCCAGTGATTGTTTCGCTTGGATTAAGCAACTCGTAATACACCACACCCAGCTGATCCCACCAAATACACAACATGAGTTTTTTTCCATGAATATTTGGTTTCGCTGTGGATGTTAACCCATGGCCAGGTAGTCCTCATGATTTTCTTCTTTTTGGATTATCATAATGTATCCACTTTTCATCACCAGTGACGATTCGATGTAAAACACTTTTTTTGTGCCTAGCTACAGCATTCCACTCACGCATAATCGGCGTTCAACATCTCTCGACTTTAATTCGTATGGAACCCAATTACCTTGTTTGTAATAATTCCTAACGATTGTAAACGATGCGAGACTGCTTGCTGAGTGACTTATAAGTAAGTGCAAGTTCCTTTTGCGTATGAGACGGTATGTTCCTCCAATTCTGCATCCTTATAAATTTTTGGCCTTCCACTGCGATCTTTGTCTCCTACGTCAAAATCACCGTTTTTAAACTTTTGAGGCCATTCACTGCATGTTCTCTCACTCAAGGCAGCCTCATTATATGCTTCTACGAGCAATCGATGTGCTTCAGCTGCAGATTTTTTTAAATTAAAAAAGTAAATTATAAGTTCCTGCAAATGACGCTTTTTTGGCTCAAAATCAGACATTTTTAGTTAAAAAAAATATATGATGCTAATATGAAGTTAATAATATGATAGAGTTATGTTGTTTTTGAATGAGCAACCTAATTTTCAAGCCGGTTATCATCTGCGAATTCTAACGTAAGCCTCGTGCCATGTCATCTCTTTTAAAACGGCGGAAACTTATTTATACTCCTAATATAACTTTAATACCGAGAGCGAAATATATGTTTTATCGACTATATATTGCATTATATTGTTGTCATAACGGATTACATTGTATTACGCCATATTCGGATAAGAAAAAAAAAAAATAGTTCGTGGAGTCCCTCCGCGCGGAAGAAGTGAAACTTCGTAATGTGGAAATGAAAATAGGAAGGGGTAGAAATTGCATTTTTCGTCGCACGTTACAATTGCGAGACGAAATCTACTGATCCACTCTCTTTCTCTCTCCTACTTTCTATCTTTGTTTATCTTTCTTTCTCTCTCCCTCTTGCGTTCGAATATTGGACGCTACTCGTTGCTAACGCTCGCGCTGGCCAGTAACAGGTATACTACACGCATGCGTTCGAGTGCCACCCGTTCATTCTCGCTGTCTCTTTCTATTACCCCCTCTCCAGAAGCGTTGAACGTTTAACGCAACAGTGCTTTCATACCCCCTCCATGGTAGCGTTAAACGTTTAACGCAACCTTGTTGGAAGTCGCATTAGAAGTTTCACTTTAAAAATCTACATGTGCCTTTGTATATATACATATTTTTAACGAGTTCGTTTTAACGTGTCACGCTCAGGTGCGGTGGTGCAGCCGCTGCCGACGGCACACCTGATATTCCGAGCGCCGTCGCAGGCAGCCGGCCACTGCTGGCTGGACGGGCTGGAGCTAGCCCTGCGCTGCAGTAATGCCATGCTCAGGTATGTTGTGTGTGTGTGTGTGTTGGGAAGTGTAACTTAGCTTTGTGTAATATATTGAATTGGAGTTAGATGTTAGTTAGATTTAGTGACGCACTAGTGAATCCTCTGAGGATACGAGCTTTCATAGGCGAAGGGATTACCTACTCTCTGGTAGCTTGCTCGTGCGTTTGCTCATTAAAAATGCCATAAAAAGAAAAGCTTGACGTTACGTGTACGTGCGTAGATGTAGTCGCTCCCGCGGCTCGGCGGGATCGGCCGGCGAGGCGGGCGCGCCAGGCGAGGCGGCCGGCGTGCAGCCGCCCGCGCAGCTCTCGCACGAGGAACTCGAGAAGCATTTCAACGAACATGGTGAGTGATACCATTGATTAAAAAAAACAATCTGCAAAAGGATGCACAGTAATATATTGTGTACTTTGTTCAAAAAGGTATTTAACGGAACATAAACTTTCCTTGTTTATGGCTGGGTAAATACAATCTACCTTTTGGAAAAAGCTGCATCTGTTGTCTTTGGTTTTTTTTCTTTTAATGCCGTATTGATATTGTCTAGGACGGTCATATAGATTAGATATTCTATATATCTCAAACATCGACACGCGATAGAAGCACTGTGAAGTATGAATTGGGAAACAAATATAGTAAATAGGCATGATGACTGATTTTGAAAAACAGGTTTATAATATTCTTAAGTATCTACTCTTTCCAAAAAAATATATTATTTTTGCAATAAACAAAGGTTTTTTTAGAAATAAATGTTATTTTAATTGTATGTTTATAAATTAGCGTCAAAACGGTGCCCGGTGTCATGACGTCTGCTTGTGACGTCACGCCTATGTATTTGGATTGTAAACGCTAGGGAGTCAAAGCAACAAATCAGATATATTTTATTTAGATATGAATTTGAAAGTGTGTGTGGTGTGCGGTTCCTCGTTAATATGTCATTAAAAAACTCCTAATAAATTGTTTGTCTTTGTGCCACACGACAAAACAATGATTTATAAGTGGCTTAATTTTGCTCGGTAAAATCCAAAAGTCATAAACCTAAATTCTATTTATTTCTGTGAAGATCATTTTGATGTAAGTTTTTTCTTTATATTGTATATTTTATATGGTGTTTGTCTTTTGTATGTGATTTAATATTATCATATCACAATATTAAATATATGATTTAATATTGTCATAATATTCATGCAATGCAATGCAATAGCGCAAAAACCAAGTCGATATCTTTATTACATCAGATTTTATGGCTAAAAGTATATGGAGCCCCACTTCTTCCAAATATTATGTTATTTGATAAAAACATTACTTAAATAACATAACCTCTTACACTAAACATATAAGCGGTGCTTTATTAAATAGATTTCAAATTTTAAATGATTGGTTTTAAAGATTATTAATATATTACTTATATTGTAGTTTTGACATTTCTAAATTCTGCTGAAGAGAAGTCTTTGTTCGATGCTAGGAATTCCCCAGCATTAATAAATCAACTCTAGGCAAATTAGAGCTATCTGCCTTGGTAAATCCTTCTTCCGTGACTTAATTTTTAGTTGAGAATACAAAACTAAGCAAGAGATCGATAGGAATCACCAAGTACTCTTTAAATACAGGTCATAACAATTAATAAGTGTAGCGATTGTTGAGTTTCATATGGAATTTATGTGATGGCGACAGCTTGTACGTAGGCGTGACGTAATTCAATTTGATTGGTGTTCAACTGAGCATTCCGGACGTCTGTATTTTGTCGTTTTATTGTATTAAATAAATTAATAATCTCATCTTATAAATGAAAATAAATGTTTATTTCGAAGTATATTAAGTAAGTGTATTACAGTAGATAAATATATTATTTTAGTGATTCTTTCTTACTGTCATCATGCCTATTATGCTGGGAAAGACCAAATTTAAAAATGGGAGGTTATTGACAATCGACAATGAATTTCATTGGATGAAATTGATGAAAAGGGTGATGGCCTTACTCAGTACTTAATAAGAATTTAAAAAATACATTTGTATTTACTAATTCTTTAGAACTTACAACAAAATATGTGTAAAATTATAACATTTATGGATTTACAAAAAAAAACAGCTGTAAATATAAATTAAGTAATAAATATTGTCATGGCCATGAATATTGTATGGGAAGGCGACATGAGTTATATTAAAATTATGAAGAAAAATTTTAATATTCAGAATATAAATGCTGTTTAAGGTTTACATACAACCACTTTTCTTCAGCTGGTTTGTGTTAGGAGTATCCTATCTTAGTATTTAATTTAATACCTATTTGAATATAATATTGTAATTGAGAATTAGGAAATTCAATTACACCAAAGCAATGTAAAGACGTAAATGTAGTAAGTTTTAAACTTGTAAAATCATTTTTTAACAAAATCATCATGTCAAAGTTGACAACAATCAAGTTACTAAATATGATAGTAAATTAAAAAGATTATTATATTAATGAAAAGGTGACTCCAAATATGTTCATTCTGCCCAATGAAATTTGAGGCGGGCGACTTCAGTTCGATGTTCAGATCAAAAAATCTGATTTAGGAGAGTCCTTTACATTTTAGGATTACAATTATAACATGAGACTTCCTTTATAAAATGGTCATTTTGGATAAGCCATGACCCCACAAAGTTTTCTGAGTTCATTTTTGATCTACCGTTATCATATTTGAACTAGCTGTCGACTGATTATAATTTATTGCCCTTTGTAGTTGATTGATTGACATATTTGCAGTTACCATTATACAAATCAAATGTTATAATAATTACAATTTTGATAATAGTTAAATACTGCAACTATTTGTCACGAACTGCAATTTATTATTTTATAATTTTTTAAATATAATTTAAGCACTTCATGTTCGTTTTGAGTCGCCGAGCGAGGTATTTATTTTAATCGTTATTTTTCCTCTTTGCCCCTTTTGCCATTCCTTGACAACGCAACTATTTGTAATGCTTAAAAGTAGTTTACAAGCTAGGCCGCTTAACCAGCCAGTCATCGCCTTTGATGTCGACATCGGACTACAGCGGCACCAGATCCCGTGACAGCTCCGACTATGAAAGAAAGTCTAACGAAAAACCTTTCGGCCTTAAAGAGAAAATTGCCATTTCGAAATGGACGCATCTATTCGATTGTTCCATAGACAAGAGAGAGGATGCAAACATTGGCCATCGTCACAGCAAAAGCCTTTCGGCCAGCCCGGCGAATTTGAAACTAGTGAAATGCATGCCGTTCATAGACAATCCGTTGAAGAGGATGGAGGGTACTTTATCGCCGTCGTCCCTCATCGAGGAGAGGGTATTGAAGTTCGTGGCGTCATCGTTCCCTAAGAGGAGGAGTTCGACGCCGTCGGCAAAGGTGGCAGAGTCGCTTCGGAGACCTCCGAGCGTTAAAACTCCCAAATCGGATTCCGACAACGACGACGTATTTTTGAAACCTCATGAAGTGAACAGGATTATAGTCACGGCGCCGTCTAGCGAGCGGATAAGGAATTACACGTCAAGCACGAGCGATTCCGAAAAGACGGGTATAGCAAACTCTGAGAAATATTCTCTGATAGACGGCGACAGGTTGCCTTCTAGAAGTTTCGAAGTGTCCAATACCGAAAGACGCGAAGACAGGATCTCGTCTCAGAAAGTTTACATGGCCGGCAGGATCGTTGCCAGGGGTGAGAGCGTAGCATATGGTATCCAGTAATTCGCTACTTCGTTCAAACACCGTAGTTGTTGTATATTTTATATTCGTCAATTTCAGCTATTTTACTTTCCTTGATCCAACTTGAAGCGATTGGGTGGATACGCATCTGTCTATAAATATCATTACGAACTACAGTACGTTGCACGAAACTCTGCCGTTCTGAATTACCTACGAATGATGCGATGCGCAGGTTCAATGCTTTCCGACCCTTCTCACCCGCATTCATATTTAACGTCATTGCGACGTTTTCGTGACTAATTTCACTGCGGCAGAGTTTCGTGCGTTGTACTGTACATTTATAAACAATGAATAAAATAGTGAAATAATATTCTTATTAAGTAAATAACAGAATTGACCTCCGCTTGTTTATCTTCAAAATCGTGGGTTAGATTGTTCAAAGTTTAAAAGTGTATGAATTCATTTGTTCAGAAAATTCCAAAAAAATACTTGTATGTTTACGTTATAGGATTACATATTTATAACCTTGTTTATATTTATGTACTGTTCTAGAATAATTTCTCGCGTTTCTGTGTTCTTTTATAGTTGATTGTAATGCTTACCCTCGCCCCAATGATAGTAATATATTTTTAAAACATTGATGGCAACTCCTAGGTGTTGTGATTGTGGTACCTTGAGATACTGCTGGGATACTTAAAACACATCATTCTGAATGGTGATATAGAGAATTTTGTAAGGTGTTCTGATGATTGCTTGCAAAGAAGACTTTCATGTCATACTTCTATTTATTCATGTATCGAGAATTGAAATAATACTGATTTATGTTTTGGATTTTTAAATTATCTATGCCTTTTTTATTTCTTCTTTAGTTATAAGATTTATCTAAAGGATATGATTTAGAGTTTCCCTTTATTTAGTATGAATGAAATATACAAGTGAATGAATGAAATGTAAAAGAATACGCTCTGATGGTTTTGCGTTAGCTTAAAATCCTGCTGCGTCAGCTACACCAGTGCGTGCAAAATCGGATCCATCATCCCGTTTTCGCGATGCGTGCAGACAGATATGCAATCGAACAATCGAAGCACAGTGTTTCAACCGCGCCCGCAGAACATCTAGTATTTATGGACGTAGTATATATAATTTGTATCGGACATTTTGTGACCTTACATTTTTTCCCATCTCCCTGAATCATTGAAGCTATACGGATTTCTCGTTTTATTTTAGATACTTATACATCCAATCTATCTATTTTTACGCTTCATGGTAAAACTATTTTAGTGATGTTGAAAAGCTGTCTTTGCATTTCCGAATATTGCTGACTCGGATAACCCTTTGCTGACTCTTATACTTAGACATCACTACTCAGGATGTCTGAGTATAAGTCTTACACGCCGGAATTACAGGCTTAAGTATGGGCTAATTTAGTGTGTATCACCTTCCCATTTTTTATCACTCACTTGTTGACTGTAACATATATTATCTTAGGCAGTTATTAGGCAATAAATTTGTGTATTCAAGTGAGAAATTGGATAGGTATTTAAAATCAAAATAATGCGAAATTATTTATAATGTTGTTGTAGTTTATTGTATACCCCCTCTCTCCACTCCTTTGTCTCTCTCTCTCGCTCTTTATATACATCGCTCTACATATATTAAAGCTTGCTTCCCTTGGAATAACTACAACATGAAGAGGTCAACATGACTGTGCTTTATATGAATAATTGCTTTGTTTTTATAAAAAGGTGGAACAGCAAAGACATTTCCCTCTTTGGAAATCGTATAGTGTCGTTACTATTTTCAGTAGTAACAACAGAATTTATTTGAGGGCCACAATTTTTCGTATGAAGTTTTTGAGCGATTGAAAATTGTCATCAATTAATCACACAACAGTTATTTAACTTCCGGACTAGAAGTTTATAATTTAAGCACACGACAGATAAAATATATGATTCCGTTACGTATATTGGATAATTTTCCTTTAGTGGACGTAGAGAAAAAAATACAATGCAAAAACCTTGAAATTTGAAATACAAAAATAATATTAATAAAAAAAGGTTGACTTTTTCAAAAGTGACAACCCTAAGTGTGAACATTAAAATGTAATATGGTCTAACTGTGTTCTTCTGCTTTTTTGTGAAATAGAATATGGTCCGTGTAGGATATAGTGATGAGTGTCATTCTATAATTTATACCAATAATGCCAGATAAAAGGGTAATTTATCTGCTATAATTATTATAACAGCAGAAATGCCAAAATATTGGATTTGTTATTAAAATACCGTTGGTCAGATTTTTGATTTATCGGTTTATATTGAAATGTCTATTAAGCCTACAACACTACTCTATCAGGTTTCCAATTTATTGCACCATTTAGAAATTATAAAGATTTTTTCGGTTTTTAATCATCGCTATGCTCTAGAAATTCATCCGAAAAGAAAATCTAGACACACTCATCACCCGGAAGTTATCGTCGTGACTCTCAAGCCACCGGAAGTAGCAGATCTCGGAATGCACGTGACAACGTCCATTTCTAGGCTTCTAAAATCTATCCGCTGCGCCCTTATCAACTGGCTAGTGAGCTACCACCGTCATATTTAACATTCATTGCTGAGGGAGAAACCGCTATTGGTTTAGTTTGAAACATTGCGTCCACGATCGTGCACCGACTCGACTCGTTCTATCCACAATCGTACACCGATTAGATACAATATTTTCGGTTTATAATAAAGATTACTGCTTGTGCGTACGATCTAAACTTGGCGAAGTCGTTATTTTTGTGTCACTTTTTCTGCTAGACTGCATGCGGATGTGAACGGAATGGGGTGTTCATCTTTTTCATAACGCAAGCACGTCTAAGGGTGTTAAATGAATTAACTAGTATGAACAGTTGCACAAGAATAGATAGATATATGGTCTAATGGAAGTATAAGAGGTCTGACTGAAAATTTCTTTACTTTATGAATAGCGTACGTAATTTTATTAAATAATTATCACCGTATGGGTTGATCATAATTTCATTTGAGTTTTACAAATCTAATGTAAATTTAGCAAAAACTAAACTTTGCTCTAAACTAATTTTAACAAAATAAATGTGCACCTATTTTAGAATACAGTAGAACCTCGATAACTCAAACCTCGGTAACTTAAAAACCTCTATAACTCCAAAAAATAATATGTTCCCTTCCTATCAGAGCCCAAAACCTCTATAACTTAAAATACGCAACCTCTATAACTTAAATAAGTAATCTCTGTATTGGCCCTCAGTAATTTAAAGAAATGTTTCCACAACCTCTATAACATAAAATGGTTTGTTAATGAGTCATTTTGAAAGAGTGTGCAAAACAAAAGGTTTCGGTATTTATTGCTTGCACGTGTTTACTAGTTAAATTGTTAACGTAAACAATACATGTCACCTATTGTTTGCTTCTTCGAAATTCTTTAAAGCTTTGCGGTGGTTAGCCTCAAGACATAAGTAAGCCTTGGATCATAAGTTTTTTGATCATTGTCCTGGAAACATCGCTTTACTTACTGTGTGATAAAACTGGCTTAAAATGAGTTCAAAAAGAAAACTATCAACACTCACAAACGCTGATAAAGGGTGGAACAAGGGTACATACATACATGTGTACATACCTACCTCTATATTAACCTATCCCTAACATAGACCCTTGATAACTTAAAACCTCTATAACTTAAAATATTTTGTGTTTCCCTTGGACTTTAACTTATCGAGGTTCAACTGTAATATTGCAACAAATTCCATAATAAATTGAATAAAAACAAAACCTTTAGACTTTGAACACGAAAAAAAAAACATGTAAAATCAATGACACTTCTGTATTTTTTTTGCAACTTTTAAGAAATTTCTTTAAAAAATTTTTATCTCTGTTTCCTATGTCGCTGCAAATCCCATTCGCTTTCGGTGAGCTCCTCTGCGTTGCTGCTCCTCATAAAGAAATCATCTAAAAAATAATAATAATTAAATCTACTAATACATATTGTGTTGCCAAACGTATTTCTCGAGTGACAGTCGCCTGTGATTTCATGTTTATAAATTGCAAATATGTGAAAAGGAAACTCCAAACAGAAGAGACGTAACACAACATTTTTGAATTAAAAATGTTTGTTCTACTCCTTTTTATAATGTATTACTTATATTTACTACGAAAAAGACTTGATGACAGAAAGACAAGATTTTTTTTTTTAAATAAAGATATAATGATTATTAGAGTTTCGACATCCAATTTTGTCATTAATGGAACAAAAGACTTATAACATTACCTTTGTATGACATTTGTATTCTGTCGTGACAAAAGCAATTTTCGTAAGTTAGCTTATAAAAAGGAAATATTCTCACAATTCTGTAAGACAGTACAGAACTGTGTAAAACACAGATAAACCTAATAAATAGTTAAGAACATCAAGTAAAGATCTGATGGTGTGTCGCCATGAACCTGACACTTTTATCACAACGAAATTCACACTAAAGTCGCAATCGAATCACTACTACGAGGACTGCTATCTATGTGTCCGGTATATTATAAAGAAACGAACATCTATCATTTGCTATGGTTTTATTGCTTTTCAAAATATTCGCCACGATGGCCGACGCACTTTTGCATAAACTGAAAGCAATTTTTATAGCACTTTTTCAATTCTGCTTGAGGTATCTCCAAAGCGTGCATTTTGGACGCATCAACGGCTTCTTCGCGGCTCGATAAACGGACCACGTAACTTGTCCTTCACGCTTGGGAATAAATAGAAATCGTTGGTGCCAAATCGGGGCTGGATGGCGGATAACCCGTCGATTCGATCTTTGATCTTTTGACCTTCCAAAAACCGAGTTGTTTCGGCCGACGTGTGACGTTTTGTTGGGTTCGGCTCATATTGGAACACCCACACCGTTGACTGTTGTTTAGTTTCGAGGTCATACGCACAGATCCAAGATTCATCACCTGCGTAGATATAAACAGCTTTTGACGCACCATGATAGTCTTTTTTTATATTTTTTTTGCACCAATCGACACGAGACAGTTTTTGCATTATTAGTTCCCGAACAGCATTGACATTTTGTGGCACAACCTATTTAGGGCGACCTTCCTTAAATTCGTGCTTGAATATAGACCACTCACGATTAGATGAGTCTAATCGTGAGTGGTCTAGTGAGCTAAACCAGCGATGCACGGTGGTTTTCGATGGTGTTTCATATCCAAAAGTCGAAGTGAGTAGATCGATGCATCGTTTCTGCGTTAACGACCCACTCTGAAAATCGTAATAAATCATAGCACGAAAATTTTCACGAATTAAATCCATGGCGATGAAGACACGCGATTTTCGGAATGACGCCACAACGGTAAAGCAATTGACAGTAACATGAAACAAACAGTATGCTACAGTCAAGGAGCTCCATTTTTTAATGTTGTAATTACTTTTGATGTGATAACGTCTTATAAATCCATGAACGGCGGCTGCACGCACGAAAAACCATAACTCATTGTCGCGTTCCGCCTGAGCCGAGCGCGCGAGCGAGAACGCCGAACGAGCGATCTCTCCTCCACTCCATCGGCCGATGCGTCCGAGTAGAAGAGAGAGCGGCCGCACACGACCTACACGGGAACTGTTTATAAAGTCAAGTGAAAAGTTAATGTGACTTCCATTGTTTATTACAACAATTGCGGCAGGGGATAATAAGTCAATTCAATTCATGAAAGTATGCAATTTTTCATTAATGTTTTTTTATGACGTTATCACGTAAAATTATCGCTCGTAAACTGACTTTACAAATTTTTTAAATATCGTTCTGTATGCGCCAGTTCCGGATACATTAATAGCAGCCCTCGTAAGATGGCCGACATTCGGTTTTGTTAAGTTGGTAATTGCGATGGTGTTACCAACGTAATAACGTAATACTTGCGTTCGTAACTGTTTGGGAACGAACAAAGGACGTTGTTCAAATGGAGAAAAGTCGAAACAGAATTTTTACAGGAATCTATAAATAAATTCAGTTATTGACATAAATTGACGAAAAATATTAAAAATGAGGTCGAAATACATTCTTTATTAAAGGTAAATCCTGCAAAAAAACTTGTTAATTTCGGGCCGGTTCCTAATTTCCACGATATGGTATCAACGCTGCCTGATAGGATATAGTATTTTTGTATGACAAAAAAAAAGCACAAACTTTGTTAAAATGCTTTTTCTATTATTTTACTACTTATAATGAAAAATATTAATTCACACACTTAAAGAGAAATAGGATAACTATTATAAATAATATATCACGTTATATAATTTTCAATTTGTTTTTAGACCCACTTTAATTCAGCGGACAATCTATTTTTCGATAATGTACAATTTTCACGCAACCGTCTCATATGAAACATGTTAACATACTTATTTTGGGGATACATCAACATTGTAGTGTCATTTTTTTATCAACTTTACTGCTGAGGTATGCCCCTATAGTAGCCGCAAAGTGAGTGCCCGCAAACACCCGCCCAACTCACCTCCCGGGTTTGCAGCTGGTCATTTTTAATTTTGATTAAGTGGGAACTATCCTCGACAAATTCTATCCGCCCGTCGTCGGTCACGGATCGAAACCGGCATCTCGCGTTGTACTGCCGACAACTCGGCCGACACCCGTTAACGTATCGATGTTGTGACAAACTGTATTTATAACGTCCTGGTAATTCAATGTCGTTTGATTCTATATAGCTTGGGCATCTCACGCCTACCTGGTACGAGAGTGGGCAGGCACCACTCGTGCCCATCTCCCGGAAGAGTAAGCAGAGACCGCAGAGATCTCCACGTTACAACCTGTGGAAACCTCTCTTGCCCCATCGACATTAATCGATCGTCTAATGCAAGCTCCTCGGTTCAAAGCTTCAAACTGGCCCTTTCTACGATATCTCGGTTTGCATGACGTTTTCAAGAGCGACCCTTGCCGACCTTTCCGCCTTAGTGACATACGTTCGCTCTATGAATTTCTTTCACCAGTCAACTCACATTATTATTTTCTCGTCACCTCAATAAACATTAGGTATGCCTGCAAAGCTATTTACCACTTAAATGGTCAGAAAGTTTTCACAGTTCGTTACCCATGCATTAGGATCTACCTCTACGCGATCTGTATAGTTTTTTTTTTTGCGCGGGAGAGCCGTGTTGTTGTCAACTTGGCTTCAGCACAAAAATGGGCCGGTGAGATACCACACTCCCTCAGAACACACGTGAAATAGCAGCTGTCGCTGTTGCGTTTCGTCCTGTGAATAAGAACAAATATCCCAATCCCTTGTAAAGTTCCGGTGGCCCCCTCCCTTTTAAATTACATATTCTCTTCCTCCCTAATAGCCCGACAACGCATTAATGCACTTGTTTTCCCTTGGAATGCCAGAAAAAGAACTTTATGGGATTCCAAAATTTGTGGTAATCCAGTCATATAGAGCTTACATTAGGTTTGTATCGACGTTGTTCCTTCCTCCTCCGGGAAGACGATCACAAAGAGGTGACCATAAAGAGGCGACCATAGAGAGGCAGACGCAAGTCTAACGCGCCCTACTGTATACATAGGTACTCGATTCTGAGTCCTGGGAGGTACGGATTTTCCGATTGCAAATTTGTCCGAATAAAGATTTGTCCGATTTTTAATTATGAAACTGAGCGTTTCGGAAATTTTTCTAAAATATTCGATTGTGTAAAGCTCTATTTGGTGAAAATTCATACTTGACCTGCATTGCATGCTTGCAACGTGCAGCGGCACGCGACTCGCCGCCGGCCCCCGGATCTGCACTTCCACTGCTAACCCTTAATCACCAAACCGTATATCAATTCGAGGGTATTGACAAACGTCGGACACCTAAACGAGTGTTAAAATGTTCATCTATTTAAACCGGCAATCGATTAGCACACAACATCCAACGTGAGTTACGTGCCACTTATCATCAGCAAAGGTAAGACGATCACGTGCACCGGCCTGACAGGTTTATTGAGATCACAGGCAGACGCGTCTCCAACCAACGGCCTCGAGGACGGTGGGCGTCGAAGGTCGTATCTCGTCTCTGTATGAAATCGGCCAAATAAATACCACCGTATGGCTAAACGGGTCTGACTCGTCCTTCGCCTGATATCGCTTCAGCTTCGCTTTACGATCACATGGACTAAAATAAAAAAAGACAAACGTCAGCATCGGCGCGCGGCAGGAGCGACCCTTAAGCATATACAAATATATTTTTACAGATATTTATTTATTTGATAAAATGTATCAAATAAATAAATGCAAAAAAATATCTTGGAATATATACAATAAGCGAAGGGGGTTAACAAACGTATCTTCTTATAACATTGGACTCATATACATACTTTTATTCGTATCGATTTGATAGAATAAATGATTACCTAAACCGGTTTACGTAATAAAAGTTTGAAACTTCAAAAATGCACATTAAACTTTCGGTGACGTTGATAATAACTTTTAGCACTGTACGCGTCGAAAGTTTGACATATCTGTGTTAAGAATAAAACATTTGCAAGTCAACGATTGAAGAAGAGACGATAACAGTATTAGATGAGCGGATATATTGCGCGGAAGCATGTCTATAACGGACTTCGCTCTTTTGTTAACACTCGATAGCGCTCCCCGTCCGATCTGCACAACGCAGGCCATATGTAGATGTCGGTTCGTAAGGAGTGAGCTCCAAACATGTGGTGTTGGTGGAAATGACAGTGGCAGGCAAACCGAGAAAAATAACTATTTAAGTCTAGGTAAGGCGCGAAAAGCGGGTTTGATAAAATTGTTTATGTGTGGGAGTCGGTAATCGTTAATTTGTTTAAGGTTCTATGAGATATTTAGCATAAATAGAAAGCGAACAGCACTCGTAGATGAGAAATGGAAATTTATAGTCCGACTCTGAGATCAGGCTTTGTTTGACACTTAATAAAATTGAATATTTTTAGAAAAATTCATGACTGTATTAATTTCATTCCGTTTTTTGAATTTAGTTTTCATGAGATATGCAGGTTTTGAACTCTTGTGAAGTTATTTGCCAGTTTTTGCAATGATTTTCATGCGTGTGTCTGCGTGCGTGCGCGCGTGCTCGGACGAATGCGTACGTGGGTCCGTGACTATGCCCGTCTGTGCTTGCCTGCGCGCGTTGTGTAAGCCGTCTATAACTTTGAAAGGGACGAATCAATTTCATAGAATTAATGAAATTTGAAAAGAAAGGTTTTAGAATTTTTAAAAATTTGACTCTGATCGTTAAAGTAGATTTGGAATAAATTCAAAAAATAAATTAATGAAAATCACACAATTTTTAAATCTTTATTATTTCAATTTGCTACGAGCTTCATCGAAATCGGTGCATTCTAACGAGAGATATACCAGGAGTAAAAGATAAAAGAAGAATATGCTTTTTTTTTTAATGATTCCTATACGAGTCAACCGACTGAGCTCGGGTTCGCCGTATTAGATAGTTTTACTCTTGCTTTTCTTCTTTTTCGGTTTCAAAAATAACGCAAAGTTGTACGGTCAACCTCTAGTTGAATCGATTGTCTATGAATTTTTTGTGATTTACAAGCGATTGTAATAATTTTCCTATTGACACATTTAACGCGTAGCGAGATGATGCTAAAGTCCGGTATTAGAAAAATGTGCCCTCATCTGTTAATAGAATCAAATAAGGCTTTACAGGCAGATAACAGTATTATAAATTTATGAGAACAATGTCTGCTACGGTATTCCTTAATTGATTAATAATTAATTTTCTGCTTCTTAAGTCAGTCGTACATCGCAAGTACAAAACTTTCGAATATGATGTTTTACACCCCGTTACAATGTGCAGCGACCTCTATGACAGCTACAGTTCATCTATTAGTTAAAAAAATATTAACACGAATGTAAAGATTATAAAAAATCGTAAATGTATATATAACTGGTAGTTACCGTGAAATTATTTGCAACTCACATAAAAAATAAACAATGTTAATGCCGTACGTACGTAGAAATAACAATATGGCTGTTAGCGGACTAAGATAAATAAACAATTAGCGCTTGTTTAGGCGTTCGATGTCTGACAATCCTTTGGAATTAATATTCAATTAGTTGAATAGGGATTCGTAGTGGACCGACAGACTCGAGGGCCAGCGGCGGGTTGCACGCTGCGTGTTAATGCATGTTGCAGACGAGCTTCTAATTATTTGATTCAATTGACAGATGAGGGTGCATTTTTCTAATGCCGGATCTTAGACTATGCGTTATCATCCGGGTAATTGATTGCCGGCGCTAAAAAATAAGCTTGTTCCCTTATCAAAAAATGTCCACTAGATGTCGCGGTGGTGTCGTATACTATACTATGTTCTTAGTAGTTGTGCTGTGACATTGTTGTTATCAGTTACGAGTCGATGATAACAGGCGGCCGGTCTGTCTGCGCGCGCGCCGGCCCGTCGTGACGTGAGCGCGCCGTCAAAGACTAAGTAACCGCGCGTCGATACCGCAGACGGGTCAGACGAGGCGCTCGCTCTGCGCTCCGGAAGCACTGGCTTTTATAATTCTGACTGGATAATTCTGGTCTCTGCATTAGAGTCAGAAAACTTACAAATTAAATTAATCAACATAATAAATTGTTATAATGGTAAATCGAAATAAACAAAGTACATATTGTGTATTAACATAGCAATTCTTCCTGTTTGCGTTGCCATAATAAATAAGTAAATCCTGCAAACCTTAGCGAATTTTCAGTTGTACAGCCGCGCAGCGACGGGCGGGAATAAACCGACAAAGAACAATGAACTTTGTGTTTCTTAGTTTTAAGCAGTGGGAAGTTTATTCTTTCAATTCAAGAATACGTATACTTCAAAGAAAGTTGCACTGTGGGCCAAATCGAGTCACAGTGCGACATCCTCGCTCGGTTATCACACGGGGATTCTACATCTTAACCATAAATACTTAAGTGTAATACATGCTCTGTGGGAACTTCGCGGTTAAACTCGATATCGCTAATTGTTACACGCTCAGTACAAGACCTTAAAGCCCGTCGCGTTTGAATATCATAACCTTATAAATGGATATTTACGACGTTCTACAGCGGAATAAATGATCACTGCCATTGACTACGACATCAAATGGAGTCGTTTTCGGCGCCATGTTTTTTTGTTTTATTTATTTTTTTCTTCTCTCGAATTTCGTCTCACGCTATTTGCGTGCTAAACACTTCGCAATGGGTACCATGCGACCGGTTGTCCTTACTGTGCTATCGTTTAGCGGGCCGATATGAAATGACAGTCTTGAATCGCGAATCCATTAGCACGGCGTTGACACAGCAACGGCCTTAGTGTCGTGTATTTTTTTTTTTATATTCTATGAACGGCATATTTTCTTTTAAACGTACGCGCTATCCGAACTCGTCGCCGCTCTGTGGCCGAACATGCGCGCGCGCACGGCGGCATACGGCATGCATTCGGCAGTCGTCCCGCGCCCGCCGTCGGTCGCGCCGACTTCGTAGATGTGTTCGACCGTCGGTGGACACGCGGATCCGTCGCGAGTTCTCCGATCGCGCTCCGTCTTCGGACAGTCCCGACCGTCGGGGCTGGACGGTGATGCGTTCGCCGGTTCGCCGTGCGCGCTTCGCCGGTGAAGGCCGTTACCAAGATCCGGGCGAAGTCGGAAGATGAATGGTGGCGAAAGATGAAAGATGAAAACAAACACGCGGCTATCGATTGGTAACGCGAGTGGTCGGCGTGAAAGTGCAAAAAAAATTGATATTATATCGATGTATTCGACAAGTTTTGCTGCGAGGGTTAAAATCATAACAACCATCGACCTCACTCTGCGTTACAGTATTATGAAATTTGACCGCTACCGGTCGTTCAAAACGGCGACGGGTCGGTAAACTTCTTATCAGGTTTCCTACACATATTAATATATAAAACGAAAAGGTCGTTTTCCCTGTCTGTGCATCGGTTGAAACCGCTGCACGTAACGATACGTGACTTTGACCATACGACGCGGAATCGTTTGTAGATGATTTTGAGCTATTTATTTTTGAATACACGCACACGCTTCACCTTAATCATATATTTCTACAACCCTTATGACGTCCGTGGTAGCGGACGGCTTACCACTAGTACGTACTATGTAGAATCATAAGAGGATAGCCCGTCTAACAGGGGCGGATCCAGCCTTCGAGTCGGGAGAGGTCACGGGGGTCATCCGCTGGATCCGCCCCTGCTCCCTACGAGGTAAATATATCGAGTTTACTTGTGATGTATCCAGTTTCATGCCATCATTATAATGAATTGTAATGATGATTTGATTGTGTTCAAGGTAAAGAATAATTTGACTGTAAAGTGAACATATAGTCTCAGGTATATTTTCTGTACCCTACATGAAACTAATTAGCATCAACTCTACGTTATCTCCTTAAGGGGACTACACACGGCGGAGATACTATAAAATTTTATCTTGAGATAGTGGAGCATATTTTATCTTAAACTATCGCGATATCGCTCACCATAGATAACGTGTAATTTGCATTCGGATCCTAAAGAGTGATGTTCTATTTTTAGGGTATTTTAAAATATAATACTCTAATACCTGCCGTACGTCGAGTTTTTTTCGGAAAATAAATTACGCTTCAGGTTCAACCTCCAACTCCGTCCTTGAAGGATGTCCCGCACCGTCCTCGGCGACCGTTAGTGGCAATCTCGCGAAACCCACGACGTTAATAGTTAGGGTTCCGCGTCTAAAATGTGCCCACGGAATCCTATTACTGAGCTTACGGCGGCCGTCCGTCTACTTGTGTGTCCTATCCTTCAAGGCTTGCACCGTTTGAATTGTTACAGGTATCCAGTTAAAATTTTCAGATATGTGTTTTCTACAAAATGTTTGAGAGAATATAAAATTCTAACAAACGATAACAGTATTAAAAAACAAAAATTTAAAAAAGGAGGGGGTTCCCATGCAATAAGAAATGTATATTTAGAAAGTTATTGTTTTTAGTCGTATCATAAAAACGTAACATACGGTTAACTTTAATGAAATGATTTGTAGTTAATCATATTGATGACATTTGATTCGTTTAAAAAAACTAAAATGCGATACAAAGCACGTCTAACGTGGGTAAACGAGTTTATGATTCTAGGGTTTAAAAAGGGAGAGCGGGTGGAAGGGGGGGCGATTAGGAATTTAAAAATGAATCTCTTGTTAAATACGTCGTGTGACACATTGCCTGTACGTGTTTATTACGATCAAGCGAATTTATATTCAATTCTTATAGTTTTAAAATGCATATCGTTTAAAAGGCATTTAAGCGCAAGAATTTGCGAATATTGGGTATTCGCCCACGTCTTCGAACCTGCTGGAGATTGAATTTTGATTAAAACACTGAATATAGCGGCTCGTTCTCAGCTTACGAAAAACCCAAACGAGAGTTCGGAGTCTTTGAATATCAGCGGATAAAGCGAATCATTCGTGAAGAACAACTATTGAGATGAATAGTACGGAGCCCTCTGCACGCGAGCGCGATTCGCACTTGGCCCTTTTTTTTTTTTAATGAACGTCACCGGCCGAACGGCCTATATGTTACGTGTGTACGGCATTTCGAGCCTACCCCCAATTCGCTTTCCGAAATATGTGTTCCGAGCTGAAAACCGAGGCTTAAAGTTAACCGCCAATATATGTAATGTAGTTATACGCAGTAAATTAATGCTGTTATGAATAGTAGAGGCGTGTCACGGCGAGCGCGCTGGGCCATCTCTAGTGGGGCCCTGATCCCGGCGCTCACGTATGGTGGGGGCAGAAGAAGAGAACTGGAAGTGGGACCGGCGCGGTGGAGACGCGAGCGCCGCGCAGACGTGCGCGGGGTCTGGGGCGACAGACGCGGGGACGGGGATGTAGAGAGCGGCGTGGTTTGAAGGAAGATGTGGTGAGTGGAGCAGGAACAGGTATGTTGCGGCGGTTTGGCCGTCGGGGGGTGGAGGGAAGTAGACTGACAAAACGACTGCCAACGAACTTTGACAAAGGGGTCTTTAAGAAAAGAACGTATTTACAATTAAAAGACCGGCGACACACAAGTGACTCCTCTAGGCTTGCGGGGTGTTCATGGGCGGCGGTGACCGTCTACTTTTCGATAATCTGCTTGCACGTTTGCCGTTGTAAATTTTATATTAAAAAAAAAAGGAGAAATAGAGCGAATGTGCGTTACGAAAAGGTCGGCAAGGATCGCCCTAGAAAATCCTATGCAGATCATATTGGTAGTATATTAAAAAAAAACTGGCACAAAGAAATGCACTACACATGAAAAAAGTACGTTACACATTTTCATGTTTCCCGCACAGAACGGTTATAAGCACTTTAGTCGCCTAGAACCAGGAATCATGTTGGTGTGTCGGCTATTACCATTAAACTGGTGTAAACTAAAGTGCATCAGCAAAAGAGCGTATCTTCATGGCACTTACGCCCTTTACTTGAGAAGCGCAGTTTTTCGGCAAGAAGTCAAAAACAGTATATCCCACCATGTTCAAAAGAATTTTCATTGAAAGTATTTATAAATATTACCTTCGTAATTTTTTTTAAATATTTTTTTAATATTTTTTGTACATACGGCTGAGAAAATAAAGTGGGGCACACATTTTCGCTTACTTTCGGAGCAATTCTTTCCGAAATTATTTACGTAATCAGAAACATTGCTTGGAAACTTTAGTATTTTAAAAGAACTGTCGGTGTTTGTTGAAAAAAACTTTTCTTCAGCATTGTCACATGTATGGTGCCCCCCTTACAGATATTTATTTTTTTTTATTTAAACACCAAACTAAGTAGGGGCTTATACGAGACACATACACTATAAATTTCCATCAACATACGTCTTGTAGTTTTTGAATAAAATGCCTGTGACATACGGACGGACGGACCGGCGTGACGAAACTGTAAGGGTTTCATTTTTGCCATTTTTGGCTCGGAACCTTAAAAAGGGCTAAATTTTAAACGCCCCAAACCGACGAGCTTGCATGAAAACATTGATGGATTTCAGCGAAGCAAGAGAAATACGCTGAGATCGTACCAGGTGGAAATCTATTGTCTCTGTCTACCCTTCTGGCAAACGGGCGTGAGTTATATTATTATATTGTTTAAAAGAATGTGTAAATTATTTTTAAACCGTCCAATTCAATACTGCAGTTAATTTCACACGCGCAGAAATTCATTTACCTACGTGCCTATTTCGTTTTTCCTCCTCGCGGAATCGCAGTGGCCTAACGTTGGGTGTGTTGAAACTTGGAAAAATTAGCGCCAAGAAACTTAAAAAAAAAAAGATGTATGCGGAAACTCGCACCTTCGAACTTTTCGCCGACAAACGAGTTTGTGCGCCGTCTCGCTCGCACACGCCGCGGTGACTATATCCCTCCCGCTCGCACCCTTGATGTGTGTACCTACTGTGCTCGCGGTTTCTTGCGGCGGTGACGTCATCTCCCACCGCAGGCGTCGCTTTTAAGCCTTTGACCCGCGCGTCCTCGACCTCTCTATACATTTATTGTTATTATTTAATGATTTATTATTATTATTATTCGTGATCTCGTCAGCCTACCGCCGGCACGTTGGCGAGGCTTCGTCGGATTAACCTGACGCCTTTCAATGAAAATTTCAATATTATTTTTATTTATTTTTTGAATCAAAATGAAAGTCACGAATGACAACGTCTCGCAGTCGGTAGAGCTTTCGACCAAATGGGAAATGGCGAGTCAAACTATTCAAGTTCTTAACATATTTCTCTCCCATGATTCGCGTTGAAAATGAAAAAAATAATGATCAATAAAATCTTAATTCAACCTGCCCGCGGCCATATTGCGATCGGCAGTCCGGCGGAAGTGTATCCCCCCATCGATGATTATCTGTAAAAAATGCGTTTTGATTGAAAAGAACAAAAAAGACGCGAAAATCCTCCAGCCGGATCTTGTACAAAAGTCCACGTCTGCGGTCCCGGCGCCGGTCTGGATTTCGCTTCCGTCCATATTGTGTGTACATGATTCACGGACGCGCGGACTTACGTCATTCTTTTGTCTTTTACATCGATCGATGACGTTGCGTACCGTCTACTCTAGATCTATCTAGTTCTAGATTCCATAACGGAGGAGCCCATATCCCTCCGCACCTAAAATGTATATAATGCCGTCATTTTTTTTCATTATGAAACGTTACCGCCATTTTTTTTCACTATCAAACGATACCACCATTTTTTTTTCACTATGAAACGATACCGCCATTTTTTTTCACTATGAAACGAGGCCGCCATTTTTTTTTTCAAACGATCTCGTTCACGCTCTTGGTCCTGGTCCCGATTCCGCTCGCAGATTCCGATGCAGAACCGAACTCGAGGCTCTCTTGAACATTGTTGTTATATACAATCGGCATAAGTTAAGAAACGATCACGCGAGCGAGGCCGCGAGCAAAAGTTAGTTTCTTTATGAATTATAGCCTACACGTCTTTCTGATTTATATGCTACATTACCGTGAAGTTGCAGCTAATTCTGTTCAGCGGTTTGAGCATGATTGATAACAGACATACAAACTTTCACATTTACATTATTAATAAGGGATATATTTAAATTTTGTAGTTTTTAAACGCCCGGTGAGCTAATCCGCACGCATGGCATGTGCACGGTGGTGCTGCCGATGTTTACATAGTTTCGGTGGTAAGGAGATTGTCTCTGTTTGACCTACTAAAGAGGCCCGTTTTTCTACAATATAGTTTCGGGCTAAGACACTTACAAATTATATGTTCCGTTTTCCAGATTATATTTTATGTTTTATAAACTTATATTTAAATATAATTTATAAAAGAACTACAAGTTTAATAGTAGTATGAGATTTCTATGGAATTTTTTTTCCTTATCACTCAAATTTTATGTATAAACCGCGTCGCATAAACGAAATTACGTTCTTAACAACGACAAAGAGATTTCGTGTCTGACGCGCGTGCGCATGGTCCGAGTACTTATTTCGCATTCGCATATCGGACGTAGTTAGAGAAGAAGATCGAGCTACAATACGAAACATCGCTTGTGCCTGCGCCGGCTTGCGTTTCATAGTTTCGCATACTTAAGTTACCGTAAGAACTACCTTAGATATTTTGGCAAAACGTGGTTCGACCGGTAGGTTTTCTAATTTTATTCTCCTTTACGTACCGCTCCTTACTTCGACGGTACAATGTCGCGCTTACGCAACAGCGTGCGACTTATCTGTCTGTCTGTTGTGTACACACACATTGTAGACGCTGGGTGGCACCTTCAAACGCCGCGTTTATCGCGAGACCTTTACGCGACCGTCCGTATGTAAGGTATGCGGGTGTATGCGCGCGCGCCGCCCCGGCACGCCTTCGACGCGGCCGAGACGTATTTAGGGTTCCCCGATGCAGCGCTCGGAGCTTCGTATTTTGCTGTACCGGAGTTGACATTCGACCTTCGCATAGTCACGTTTTCCGCCGGCGTGAAGATTGACTAAGTTGTTGTTTAATTTAATTTTAGAATACAGCCGGCCCAGCATGACCTCTTAAAGAAGTCTCTGTAGCGCTGTCTTTCTCGCGCTACCTAATGAACGGAAGAGACAGCTTTAGAGGAAGACTTGTGTAGGAGTCATGCTAGGCCTGCTGTATGGTTTAACGACTCGAGCAGCGGCCGAGGGGAAAACTGTTCCTCTATTCCATCGTGTGAGGTGTTAATTCGCGGAAATCTGCTGCATATTAACATGCTGCATGCTGCATGTTAATGCATGTTGCAAGCAAGCTTGTATTATGAAACTGTTTCTGTCCGATAGTAAAGTGAATGCTTCCTTCAAAATATGAATGAAGTGTTCTGAAACGAAATAAAACTAACACTAAAATCAGTTAAAAAGAAATAAATTTGTTATCACGAAATGGTTGTATGGTATCTTTGCCTAAGTCGAATATCCCATGTATTATGTATAGTGCTATTGAGATTTGCAATCAAGTTTTGTTAATAGCGCCCTCTCTGGTCGCTTTTAACAAAACTTAATCAAACACGGACAGATCTCCATGTTCGGCGATTTAAAACGATTAGCTATTTTTAAATCAGCGCCCGGGCAACCGAGCTCCGCTCGTCGTCTTTGAAGTTAGCCGCGAAGAAATGACGACTTTCCGCAAAAAAATTGCTTATTGTTCATTCTTAATAATAAATATTTACATACGTGATTTACGTATTGCCGTCTGTAGCTTACGTCGCGTAGTGCTATTTTGTGTTGAAAACGATAAACTAACAACAATATTAAAATTCTTACTAAATGGTGCTAAATAAAGTAATTTTTAGAAAAAATATATCTCGCTTTCCAGGGAAACACCTAGTTACACCTTGCTAGTATGTAAATACAAACATACCCCGTGTGTGTGTGAGCATTTACATACTAACCACCCGCCCCGGCTTCACACTGGTAGCGCAGACAGGTACAGCCAGATGACGCACACCATGCGACTGAGTTTTAGTAGATACCTATAGATGCAGTGCCCAAGGAAAAATGTATTAATTTGTAGAGAAAATATGACACAAAAGTGCCAAATGACAAAGGAAAGTTAATCGATTCTGTATGCACATATTATATAGAAAATTAGTTAATTTTTTACACTCGTTTTTACAGACGTAGAGAGTACTGGCGCGCGGGATGAGATTTCTCGAGTTGTTTCTGTTATGTCACATGCAACAAATACAAACTTATTACGTGCCTACTTAACTAAACACAGGGTTTTTTTCGCACACACCAAAACTGCTAGCGGTCTCGACACTACCCACCGCGCCGACGGGCGGCCTCGACGCGGCATACCTTTCGCCTCGCATGCGTCCAGGGCGGAAGCCGTCCACACGCACGTCCGCCGTCCGGTCCGGTCCGTCCAATTTCTCAAGATGGGTTATGGTCTCCCCTCGAGGCAGTCAGGGTGGTAGCCCGACGCGATGTGTCCAGAAGTCGGCGCGCTCCCGGCGACGCACCAGTGTCACACGTTTCCAGTAGTAGTATACGTGCACGCTCGTTGCGGCTATTTTACTGCCCTTAGACATGTTTGAAGAAAACTACTATTGATTTGTCGCGGGCAATCCCTGCCCGCCCTTACAGAGATGGAATGAAAATTATGCGTGTATATAGCTTGTATATATTGCCGCAAAGTTCGCCGTACGCGTGCAAAAAGTTCCATTACCAAGATCTTAACGCGAATCCTCTGTGATCGGCTAGCGAGTACCTAAGGGTTCGCGTGTCCCACATCGGTGAACCCTAGTAAAAGAAAATAGGCCTTGCGCGCCCATGACGTCACAGGACCGTTCCGGGCAGAGACCGGGCGGTGGTGAGGACGCTGTCCCGACAAACGATTCGTGTCGCCCCGTCGTCGCCTTCTCTTGGCTCGAGCGCGTTGCATTTAATATTTATTTTTTATTCGTGTTTCGACGATCCGTGACACACTCGTGACGTAGTGGTCGACGTTTACGACATGATAATTTACGCCCCGTTGAACAATTTTTCATTGTTCGGAACTCTATTCATGACAATGACGTCACGGACTCGTGACGTCACCGCTCAGTCGATGGCGCCGCCGTGTATGACATATGACATCCATCGGTGCGATATCGTTCTCACCATAGTTCATACGAATAAAGTGTACTATTGTCGTGTCTGTCTTATCTCCATTTCCGTCTTCGCGTTAAGTGCGCAGAAGACAATCGTGCACTATTCTTCTGTTCTGTATTCGTATTTATGGAAAGTACTGTGTTGTCTGCTATCGGCAGTGATGTGGGCAGGGTCGCTGCGGGGCTTAACACTACTGATAGCTCGGTAAAAGATTGAAAATTAGAAATGTAATTAAATTTTTAATTAGATTTCATCTAATTAAATATAATTAAAAATTAGAAAAAAAAAAATTTTTTTTTTTTTCTAATTTTTAGTTCTCCTGAACTAATGCTGATCAAATGTTTAGGGATAATAACTTTTTTCTAATTTTTAGTTCTCCTGAACTAATGCTGACCAAATGTTTAGGGATAATAACTTTTTTCTAATTTTTAGTTCTCCTGAACTAATGCTGACCAAATGTTTAGGGATAATAACTTTTTTCTAATTTTTAGTTCTCCTGAACTAATGCTGACCAAATGTTTAGGGATAATAACTTTTTCTAATTTTTAGTTCTCCTGAACTAATGCTGACCAAATGTTTAGGGATAATAACTTTTTTCTAATTTTTAGTTCTCCTGAACTAATGCTGACCAAATGTTTAGGGATAATAACTTTTTTCTAATTTTTAGTTCTCCTGAACTAATGCTGACCAAATGTTTAGGGATAATAACCAATAAATTTTAGGTGGTTCCGAATAAAATTCTCTTTCGCGGAGACTCAAATTTCGAATTTGGGATGCTAAAAGTTTTGACTGGCCTTGAAAATGAACATTTTTAATTTTATAAATTTGAAAGCTGACCAATTGTCATAATTATTTGGCCATGTATGACCAATTGATGACCAATTATCTAAGCTGTTTACCGAGGCAATATTTTAATTTTTCCGTGCTTATCAGTGTCGAGTGGCCCTTACGTGCGAACAAAAATATTTATAACATTATTCGCAAGGAGGCCGTAGATTACTTCACTGGCAGTACGGTCGTTGTCGATGTCGGCCCACATTCGTCTTAGTTAAAACAAAATTAAAATAACGAGAGGTGAGACTGAATTGGCGCTGGAATATTCTCTGGTAGGAAACTGATTTCGTTGAAATTTCTCGTATCGATGCAATATTATTACGTACCAGACAGATAGGAGATACACGTCGGAACGTATTCACATTGGCGATGACGTGATAGTGACGTCATATTAGAGTCAACGAGGAGGGCAGGCGTTACGCGGTCTAGATATCCCGGCGCCCGTCTCGAGCACCGAGCGTGTCCTCAGACGTATCTGCTCAGCGCCGTATCCTCGCATAGCGCTCGTGATAGATGACTTGTAACGCATTTGCTATTTGCAACGGGTGACGCGATTCGTATCGTATTAGCGAAAAAAAATGATAGTTTTAAATCTGTTTGTCAATTCCTCGTGATTTTATGCGGATATTGGCCGGCCCGGCCGGTGACGTACCGCACTCTTCTCGCATAGTACAGACGTGAAGCGGCAGCTTTCGCTTTTGCTTTTCGTCCAGTAAAAGGAATCCCTTGAGCTAATTCCTCCCCCGTCGTAACAGTCGCCGTTCCGTCAGATATCCTATCCCTTCTAATTTATCGGTATACGTGTACTCTTTTCACTAGAGATGCGTACACAGTGAGGTGGTTGACCGATAAAAGATAAACAAATTGTTCGATGAGACACGTAAATCGATTCGATACGATAACGAAGTGTGAAATCAAAATTCTAATCTTCGTAAAAGACAAAGAACCGGAGGCCGTCAAAATTCTTTGCTATCTCGTTTTGACTGCAGAAGTTTTCACAGGCAGATGATATTGCGCTAAGAAGCTCTGACGCCGCAGGTATTAATGTTTGGCTCAAATTTATTTATTTATTTAGACGCCTTCCCATGGGAAAAGCGATTAAATAATATTTTTCTAAACGTCGTTTTGTAGCGCCATTTCCTTGAATACTGGGATAATTGTAGTGAGCTATTGGGTCTAGTGCCGAAGTACCTTGTATGCTCAACGTATTATTTTCCACGGCAGATGGCACCGCATGACGTTATTAACGTGAAAGCAGGCAACAAGCAAATTTTGCGTATTATGTTAGCATATGCATATCGTGTGTGTTTAAATATTTATTTTTGGAATTGTGCATAGCAACTTTTCCCGTGGTAAATCATCACATTCCCACGACTTGCCCCAAATACGCCATAATAAGGTCGGCCGCGTATAGGATGACAGAGCTTCATTTTTCGAGAGAGGATCATCTCTCGTTTTTTGAATTCATCTGTACATACAGTACGTTTACGACTACGCCTCTTCGCAGACAGGCATCATTTCCTCTCCTTTTTAGACCGACTCTGTTGCGGTCAGCTAGTGTTGTACGAGAAGTGTACATTCTCTCTGTATCACTGAAATACACTCCTTTGCAATAGCAAGAGCTGCCGGCTCTCAACTCGCCGACTGGGCCTCCGGCTCGCCGTCGTCTGTGCGGGCCGCGCACGAGCGACAGCGCAACACTACGGATAAGATTTGAATTGCCTTTTTTATTATTCATACATCCACGCCGTTGCGCGGGCGCACTCCCTCGCGGTCTCGTCACTAGATCGCGGTATTCGCATCTTGGCCCTTCGCACGCCGAGCCAGTGCGGGCCGACGGTTGCTATCGGCCGTCTTCTTGTACGCGATAAAGTCGCTCGGCGCGATGTCTTGACGTGCGGTATGAGTAACCAAACTAGCTGTTCTCAATCGAGTCAAGTTGAAACTCGACGATCGATCGGCTCGTCGAGATCGAACCCGATACCTCCCAGTTCGAAGAGGACGCTCTCGACCATCGACCCGCCGCCGCTCGGTGATTATTTGTACTAAACGCATTGCTTTTCAAAGACATGTCAACAAATACGGACGTTCATGTCTAAATGTATGTCTTTAAGCTTACGTCGCGACGCCAGCATAGACGAGTGACGTAAAATAACTCCACGTGAACGTTTCCCAGATTACGAGCCGATATACACCGCGTTTTAGACAATCCGATTTTGTGTATCCAATAGAAGGTGCCAACGGCGTTTATGCGTATGCGCAATGCAATATTACCTCTTTAGATTATCACTATTTTATCTAGCTCGTCAACGGTACAAAAAGTCAAAATATTCGAATAGGGTTGTCAGTACGAAGTGAGTCTTATTTATTATATCTCTACCAATTTTTCCAATTTAATTCGATGTTACTTATCTATGCCCGATCTAAAAATAGAGAATATTGTGTCGATTTGCGAAATATACGTTTTATTAATTAAAATTATTTGAATTAATTATTTAGATAAAAATTTGAATTCTGTAAATAGCCTATAATTAACTTAAAACTGGTATGTATACATTTCAACCCTTTAAAAAGTTTCCTCTCAACCACGTATTCGTCCTACAAGGTAAACATAAACTTAATAGTACATAGAAAATAAGTAAACAAATAAAACGTTTTGCCGTAACGTGACAGGTAGGGCGATAAAAAAGTGAATGTACCAGTTTTTAAGTTTACTTCTAGGGTATCGTATAAGAAAATTTTCATCGAAACCAGTCCACTGGTGCTCGTGTGATGCTCCTAAATAGACATTTTTTTATTTTATTTATATTAAAACATCCTTAACACAGGGACATCTTCATTAGGTTTCTATAATAGTAGAGGCATAGTAGTTTGACACCCGCGATACAAGAGAATAAATAAAAATTATGAACAACATACGAAATTCTAATAATAAGCACCCTTAAATCAACCTATGCACACGATCCCGCGTCGAATGGTCAACACTTGGCATCGATGTGTTCAGTAGTTTTTATCTGATACCCGGACAAAGAAAGATCCATTTTCATTATATGTATAGGGCCAGCCCGGCAGACGTTCTTCTGCCCCGTCCGGTAGATGGCGTGCCCCCAAAGCACACCCGCTGCTCTGCCCCCTTAAAAATGTTGGTCTCATTATATATATAACTTACTACTACAGATGTTATTTCTAGTGGCGAGATATAGCAAAACAGATACCACAATCATATTATCTGTGTTAAAATACAGTCTATATTATTGTGGCTTATGTTTTGCTATATCGTAGTGATATAATTTCATGGTGATCGTTTGACCTGTATAGAAGTTGATGCACCACCGCGCCATCTAGTGACGTATAATAACAAGGTGTGCAGCATAAAAACCATGAGAAAGAACACCTATATGTGCCAACTTTCGTGGTATTTGGTCAAACGGTGTCGGGGGTTTAGCGACCTCATACACGCGATCATCTATTTTTGTACATACAGATATATAAAAACATAGATTCGCTTAGATGAATGTAAAACGCAATCATAGCCCACCAGGCCGTGCGGCGCCACCCTCACACTTCATCATTCCGACACGTAAGAACTATATTGCTCTCGGTGATCTGACGTGATCATCAAGATCACCATAAAATTGTTCGTGCAAAGGTATCAGATAGAGAAAATATGGGGTATGTTTCTCATCTCGAACGCACTATTTATTAATCACAATATATTTCTGCTATTATAATGTCGGCTCTGAAGCCGTTTTAAATTCTAGAATTTCTTTTTGAATCTGTGCTTATAAATCTAGGTACGATTTCGAACTCATAGTTTTTTAAGTTATGCGAATTGCGAACGTGACGTGACCTTAAGTGTTGTGTGCAAAAAAAAAAAATGGAGGCCGACCCGGAGGCGGCGGCCATCTTGAAAAACGTCAAAGAGAAAGGAAGGAGGCGGTCCAGCCTGTTCGCGTTACTCAGGAGGAACCGGAAGAAAATCGCCCGCCAATACTCGGAGCCGGTTCACGGCTCGACGCTGAACCTGGAACGGAAGTCGTCGGAGGACTCCGCCATCTTGTCGGACTACCGGAAGCGGGTGGATTCCGTGGACGCCATATTCGGCTTGTTGAATACCAACGGGCGGCTGCTGCACGGGCAAGGTTTGT
The DNA here is from genome assembly GCA_005406025.1 of Eumeta japonica. Taxonomy (NCBI): domain Eukaryota; kingdom Metazoa; phylum Arthropoda; class Insecta; order Lepidoptera; family Psychidae; genus Eumeta; species Eumeta japonica. Next base: position 64,673 of record BGZK01001488.1, on the reverse strand, counting down.
CTATACGTATCAGAAGAGCGCTGCGGAATCGCGTGATTAATATATATTCCTTAAAAAATGCGACATGTATTCCTTGTTCAAGTTTTTCGTACGGATTGTAACTATTTTACAAATTAAAAAATATGTAAAGAGACATTTATAATTTTTGAATAAGGTAATTTAGAAAAAAAAAACCTTTTAGGAGATCTGATAATTCCACCACGCGCTAGATGTCGCTGTTTGAGACTAAGATGTAATTATCTGCCGCATCATCGTCGTGGCGCTTCACAATTCTTTTTTTTTCCGTTTGCAACCAATTTAAATAAATTATACTTATTGACTAGGCTTTCGATAGTTTACATTAGACTCCATTGATTTCATGATTTTTTTTTCATTTTTTTTAATGTTTGAATTCTCTTAATGCGTAGTACAGTTTCTTTTTTTAATCTAAATCTAATCGATGCAATATGGCATAACGTGCTTTAAACAAAAGCCGCTACCGGCGCGGCGGACGCGAATCGAATCAATTTACGTCTATGATATTGGTAAAATAATTTATCATTTCCACTTCGATTGACGATTCTCCCGTCAAGGATTCCCGCCATTTCGATCTGAAGTGGCTTCCCCCGGTGACTGAAACGAGTATCACGGAGTCCGCTGTGTTCATGCCGGCTTTTGACAACCCGCCACAGACGGTCACACGTAAATAAAAACAGCAATTGTTACAATTTTTTTTGTTCAAAATACTTTAAATATTGGACAAAACAAAAGGCATAAACGTTTTTTCGTTTTCGTATTCCGGATTTGACGTCACAAAGCTTTTGACCTGCTCCTTGTTGCGCGTTGTCACATTTTGTTGACCCCGCAAAACGTGTGACGTGATTTATGGATGGCCCCTAAGCCGGATCAGCGGCAAGGGAGTGATGGATCCGATACGTCGCGAGAGCGCGGGGCTGTTGCAGAACTCGATTGTCGCTAAGTCGTTTCCCGTTCCGCCTCCACGTCCGCTGTCGGCGCGGGCCAGCTCGCGAATCTCGCGGTACCCCCGCGGTGTACGCCCCCGCGTCTTTCGCTTACTACATCCCATACATTTACGAACCCGTACACGTGTTTGACACGTTTTTAAGTTTCGGCGCAGCTAGATTTTTAACGTAACAAACCTGCTTCGATATGTATTGTGGAATTGTATGTATTTATTTACACGTCTCGCCGGTTTTACAACTCGGTTCGGTCGAATCGTCAAATCTAAACATTTCGACTTGTACGGTGGCGACGACTCCACTGCAGCTAGAGGGTTTCCTATCATAAATACATTTTCATACAAACATTTAAATAGTAAGTTTGGAAAATCACAGCCAACTGCTTAGGGGGGAAACTGCGGGTCGAGCTATTCACTAAGGCGCAACATTTAGTCGTTTCTTAGAAAGATAATTCTCTAAGCTATTTGATAACCGGCATAAAACGCTTACCTGTATCGTAGATACCGCTAGTTTTTAAGTGATCACGCACGGTCCGTCTCACCTCCCCCACCTTTCTGTTTCTGCGCGTGCGAACAGAGTTAGCCGGCGCCGGTTCGGACAGCGACACCGACTCCGCCGGGGGCGCCGGCGTGCCAGGAGCGGATGCACCCGGCGCGGCCGGACCCGCGGCCGCCGCCGTGGACCAGCACGAGCGGCGGAGGAGGGAGGCGATCGCGAAGCTGGACCAGCTGTACGTCGACGACGCCGTCGACGACATCGGGGTCTCCGGCGAGCTGGTGGAAGAGGTGACGGAGGAGAACAAGAGCCTGCTGTGGTTCCTGGTCAAGCAGGTCCGGCCGGGCATGGACCTCAGCAAGGTGGTGCTGCCGACCTTCATCCTGGAGCCGCGCTCGTTCCTGGACAAGCTCAGCGACAACTACTACCACGCCGATCTTCTGGCGAGCGCTTCCCTTTGCGATGACCCCTACTCGCGTTTCAAGGGGGTCCTCAGATGGTACCTGTCCGGCATGTACAAAAAGCCGAGGGGCCTCAAGAAGCCCTACAACCCCGTCCTCGGCGAGATCTTCAGGTGCAGGTGGCGCCATCCCAACAGTAACACCTACACGTACTATATCGCTGAGCAGGTGTCCCACCATCCGCCGGTGTCGGCCTTCTACATAACCAACAGGCGCGAGGGGTTCGTGATACAGGGCAGCCTCCTGGCCAGGTCCAAGTTTTATGGTAATTCGACGTCGGCCATATTGGAGGGATGCGCAAGAGTGTACCTTCTGCGATGGGGCGAGACATACATAACGACTGCGCCGTACGCCCAGTGCAAGGGCATCGTGATAGGCACGCTCAGTATGGAGTTGGGAGGCAAGGTGGTAGTATTGTGTCCAGATACAGGCTACAGTGCTGAAATAGAGTTTAAACTTAAGTCATTCCTCGGCGGCTCGGACCAGACCAACGCGGTGTCGGGCAAGATAAAGAAGTCGGGCGCCACCATCGCCACCCTGGACGGCTACTGGGACGGCCGCATAGACATCAGGGAGAAGCAGACCGGCGAAGAATTGAACCTAATAGACGTGGCGTCGCTGAAGGAGGCGCGCCTGAAGCGCTCCCTGGTGCGGCCGAGCAGGCAGCAAGATAACGAGTCCCAAAAGCTGTGGGCGAGGGTCTCCGAAGCTATCGCCAACGATGATCAGATCACTGCCACCGAGGAGAAGACGGTGATAGAGGAGGCGCAGCGGGACAGGTCCAGGAAGATGACGGGGCCCTGGATACCGAAGTACTTTCACAGGAACGGCGCTTCCGCGCCGCCCGATGGCGTGATCGATCAGGGATGGCTGTACAACCACTCGGATATACGTGTCTGGGAACCGCACGATATACTGGAATACGAGGACACCTTCGTGATGCGGACGCTGCGCGCAACGCCGAGCCCCGTCGGCGCGGCCGGCGTGGGCGTGTCGGCACCGGGCCTGCTGCCGCCGGCCGGCGCGTCGTCGCCTCTGACGGGCATGACTGGCGCGGTTGCGTCCGGCTCGCGGCACTCGCAGCCGCTCTCGGACAGCGACAGCCGCGACGGTCTCACCAGGAGAGCGAAAGTTTCGACGCGGACGCTCAAACTGATGCTAGCGAACATGGATACGACGCTGAAGGACCAGGCCGAGGCCATAGACAAGCTGACGAGGGCGGTGGGCGCGCTGTCGGAGGGCCAAAGGCGCGCGGCGTACGGCAGGAGAGCGCCTTCGCCCCAGCGCGGATGCCGGTGGAAGCTGATGATGGCCGGCTTCGTGATGGCGATGGTGCTGCAGGCTTTCATGAATTGGTTGTTTGTGCCCAGGGTCGTGTACAAAGACTTCGGCGGCTCTCAGCAGTTCCAACCGCCCACCGAAAGGCGGAGCTGTAGATATCGTTCCGATTCTCCTTTACTCGTTCTCGACTTCCATTCCCGTTCCCGAGCCGTTCTCGATATTTCTTATTGTGTGTTGTGGTCTTGAAATCACTTTAATAACAATCTTAGTCTAGTGTAAATTTCAATGTGTTTGCTACATATGATAGCGGTGTTGCATATGTTACAAGGATTATACACTAAGCCACCGTAAAAATCCTTTGAAAATGCGGATGTACGTGGATCGCCATGTTCCTGTCACTGTTTCCGTCTTCCGTTTCCGTTTCCGATACGTCCTCGAGTTTAGGTTGCGGATTTAAAAATTATGATTTCAATTGGGCAAACGTCGCATCGTTTTCTCGCTTCCATTCGTTATTTAATGTTGCAAACCAAAATCCGGATGACAACAAACAAAATTCAACGATGAATACGTGTAGAAAACAATAAGGGCAAAAATGGTAGTTTTGTATTTTTGTAAGTAAGAAACAATATTTTCAAAAAATACTAATCGATCTCCGAGTTTTATCTATTTCTAATGTTCTTTTTTTTTTCGTTTTAAACAACAATACAATTTATCAAATTCGTTATTCTTGCGGCTGTAAACTATTAACTGTCAGTTTATATTGAGGTTATATTGAAGATATACACAAACTGTTCAATTTGCTGCCATAAAGATAATTTATGGTAGGACAATCGCCATCTTTTTTTCCCCGACCTTACATTACCTCGTGTCGTCGTAACATTAAACGATGCAATGGAGAGATACTTTATTTATCGCCGATGCCGCCAAAAAAGCGTTCACAATTCGCAGGTAACTACAGAATAAAGCCTTGGTAACATGTCGTTGTTTTAAAACATATAATAAGCCGTCCCTTTCACGCACTTGAGTTTAAACTAGAGTGCGAGAAAGAGACAGCTGTTTTTTTTCTTCTATCTCTCTCCGCACGCCGCGTCCAGCGCCTCCTTCGGCGGTCGTCGCCCGAGCTCATCGAGATCGATATCCCGTTACTTTCGATATGATTAAGGACATTTCAAAGATTTCTGTGTTTGCGTCCCGAACGACACAGCGACAGGTGTTTTCGGCATTGAGAGATCATGGAAATCTATAAACGCACGAGTCGCGTGTTACACGAGCGCGCGTGCGCGCGTGCGTATGTCCGTTTTCATAAACACGAAATTGTGGTGCAACAAACTTTTTTTATCTACCGTCGTCGTTATGCTTTAAGTTGTAACTTTTCTTATTATTGTGCTTGAACTTGTATCTCATATTCGATTAATCTCTTAACAACTTACGCTCGTACGCAGATGTCGATGGCACACGATATGTTTTTTTTTTAATTCACTTCAAGGACGTACAAGTTCAAATCTTGTTTTTGGTAGCGTGACTTGCGCCTGTTTTATCTCCATGGTATTTTTGTGTTGGCAGTGTGATATCCACTTGCAGATATAGATTGATGCGACGTTTGTTTGCGTTTTTCTTTTCATTTCGGTTTCTCAAAGGGATTATAAAGGCTTTGTGGTGTATTTAACGTTTGAATATTTATTTTTTTAATTGCACATCTCTATATGAAATATAGTGATCAATTAATTACGCTTGTATGTGAGGTTGTTTGTTATTGCAAATGGGTTAATTTGTTTTTTTTTTTCTCTTTTATTTTACTATGTCACTATGACGGAATGCGTGTGATTTATAAGAGGAAATTTTATTTTAATAGTTATTACGATAAGATGGAAAACGCGTATGTATTATAGTTAATTGTTTAAATGATCCAAAGTGGTCCATAACATGATTCATTCTTTCCCTTAATTTTTTTTTAACATGAATGTATTTTTTTTTTTCTCAACTCGGATAGGGATTTTCAACTAGTACACAATTTCAAATTCGAAAGTTTGAATTTTGGAATTCTCACGCTCGTGTTCCGATTCGATATTAACGACTATTCTTGAAATAATGATTCGGGTTTTTCGAGACATCGGCGCAGGCAAATCGACACGGCGCGTCCGGCATAAGAACAACGCGGCGCCACCGCTGTGGGCGCAGTGCCCCGCGCTGACGACGCACGACTGAAGTGCATCGCCGATCACGGCGCTAGACCGGCGGTCGTCGTCGTCGTCGTCGTCGGGTTAACGGATGTAGTTTGTGTCCTCCTCCTTATCGCCGAGACGTCGTCGTGTACGCTCTCCGGCCGGCACGACGCTGTGGGCGTGCGGACCTCCTTTTACCGCTTAATTACTAGATTTATAAGGTTTTTATGAAATTAGTCCAATTAAATCCTAGGTGATAAACTAGTTTTACACGAAATGAAATACAGTCAGATTTTAAACGGGACGCCGTCGCCGATGAAATGAAATCGCCGCGATAAATTTATTTATACACATATTTAAGGATTTCTATCTCTATTTTTTTTTTTCGGAGAAATGTCAAATTTTGAAATTTGTACACGCTTCAAATACGTCCATTGATATTATCGCAATGAGTCGCTTGTAAAACTTACCTCTTGTAACTGCTGTAGGTGTAATGAATGAAAGTATGACAGAAGATGTCACCGGAGAGGCGTCCATTGGGATCGTAGGATATTACATATTGTATATTGTAGTATTAAATTATGACATAATTTTTAGTAAGCAGCGCCCCAATAGAATGGTTAATTTTAAAAGAATCAAAATGAAAAATACCATTTTACCCTCCAATATTCTAAATAGACTAACCAAAAACATGTAATCAATTAAATGAATGAATTTATTTTGACGTGACAACGTCTTAAATTAGGTTGCGGCTGGGAGTCACTTTGAAAAAGTGTAACGCTCGGTAACGTAACGATGAGTCACCGAACGAGAGAGAAAACTCAACTATGATCGGTCTGCCGCGCAGTAGTGCAATGTATTGCAAGTTATTGTATGTATATAAATACTGTGTAAAGGTAAAATAAAATTTTGTTAATATGAAATTCAGTGCGAGATTCTTTGTATAAATTAATGTTTTAAATATAATTCTTTGTATAAATAAATGTTTTAAATTGTTACTATTATTTCATCCTTCTTCCTACTAATTCACATTAAAATGATTTTACCATTCAAAGTCGTTGTCACGTAAAACTTTCGCCCGTATACCGACTTTACAGGCAACCAAATTTTTATAATTTGATAATGGTCATTTCTTTACAGTTAAATTAATTTATGTTTTCATACTCTATTCGGAAATTCATTAGACCTACAAGCAGGTGATATGTAATTTATTTTCAATGTATTATAAACGATATATTGATAAATAAAATATGAATAAGATACTTTTAGTGTATAATTGTTATGTAGTAGATTAGAAATTAGTTTTAATTTTGTTGTTGGATGCATTTCTTTTTGTTTGTTAAATCCTTTCATTTGTCTTGGTGAATACGTTTTGATGGTAAAAAGGGTGTTTTATCGGGACAAAATTTCACTCACCGCGTTGTTTATAAAAGATCATGAGCTATCGTGAATGTACGAAGCGAATGTTCGCATCGTGCACGTTTGATGTACAAAATGGACCAATCGGGTACTGTTCGCTTCGTGAAAATTATTTCTTGAGTTTTATCGAAATGACCAGTATTCACAATTTCATTTTTCTACCCTGCATTATCACTGTAAGGATTTTAACAAAAAATATGTAAAAAAGATGTGGATCTTCTCCGGTGCGGCTGCACCACCATCTTTGTCTTCTGTTTGGTTTTCAAAGATTTCCTTTTTAATTGTACGAACACGTGCGGCCGACCTGTGCGGCTCCTGGTGCGCGTGCGCACGCCCTATCGCGCTCATTATAGTCGATATTTCTATCTATCTACCTATATATAAATATATTTTGTCATTGTGATTTTCGCATCTAACTTCAGAGCCGCACGCGTCGATCGCACGCACTGCATAATTAATTATTGTAAGTGCCATTGTTGTATGCATTGAAACAAAAAAAAAAATGAAAGACAAAATCACACAGCTTGCTGCGTTACGTGACCTTGCCACACGTTACATATTTATATTTTCTAATATAGATGTTAAGTGGACACTGTGCGGAGATGTGAAAATTACAATAAAATGCGATTAACTGTTTTCTTTGTGGTTTTATTAATTTTTTATGCCCTATCTTCTTTATTTTTTTTTTAATCACTTCGATGATGACAAAGGCACAAATATCCGTAACGGCGCGATGAACAACTTTCCTGGACAGGGCGTGCGATTTGGGCCCCCCGTGTTGAAGCGACGTAAAGCTTAAAGAGCCCCTGATAATTTTAGTTACAAGGGGGAAAGCTACGTGCATCCACCTACCAAGCGGGCCGATATCATGTTTTAACGCAGGAATTGGGGTTATAATTGAAAAATCATGAATAATAAAAAAACTCTATTGTTACTCTCTCATTATCTTAAGTTACCAAATAAAAAAAATTCTCGGTACCCCGCGCTTAAAACTTATATTGGGATTATTAGTGAAGTTATCGCATCCCTGTTTATTACATAGAGCATGTGTTCGTTAAATTCATTTATTACATCCACAGCGTAATACGCCAAAACCAAAAACGTATTCTGTAAGACTTGGCATACATTTTTGACAAATCTTACGTATGACTTTTTTTTTTACTTGACGGTGCAACACAACTCCTATATATCCAACTTGTATTCGCTGTTTTCTCACAGTTGTAACAGGTTTGCGTAGTTTCATTTCAATACTTGAGATAAAAAAAAATATAAAAATGCAATTTCTGTATGTACATGTATATATATATATATATATATATATATATATACATGACGGTATCTGCATAGTTATTGGAATGAGCTTAATAGTTCATTGGCAAAGTTATTTTGACCTGTAACGTGATCACGTGGTGTTTGCCTGATGAATATTACATAAAAATATATGTCGAATTCAGAAGTATTAATTTTCGATTTAAATCAATGCAACTAAAGAATTCATCTTCCGATTTCTAACTACAACAGTACAAGAATTTGTACTTTCTTTGTCAATAGGCCCTCCTGTCACTTGCACGTTGTGATGCGGCCATATCGATAAGCGGACAAATAAAACTACAAGTGTCACAATAGGAAAGTTTATTACAAAAGCAGTTACAAAAAGTTTTCAAGATTAACATATAAACAGATATATTTGCAGGCACACACACATACACACACGCATGCACAAACGTATAATCTTGCAGAATATATCGAACGTTTTTCTTGTCGAAACGGATTCTTGTCGAAAGTTGTCGATTTAGAACGTTAGATGGCGTAAATAATTTTCCGTTTTTACAGTGTTGTGGCTAAGGTAAAAAGATGTCTTATATACAGATATATTTTTTTATTTTCTGTGACATTCAAAGTGTGCATCTTTATTTTTATTTTTGTTTTACGCATTTATTTCAATTTTACATTAATAACACAATAGATTACAAGGACGTTATGTGACAGTGTCCGTTTCCTTCTCAGATTACACTCAAAGCTTTATTATTAAAAAGAGGAAAACAGTAAAAAAATTTGTTAAATTGAAATTTGGATTTCATTTTATCTATAAAATGAAATAAAACTTTATTCACGCCATCTATCGCGCAGAATCTACAATTGTTTGTTAATAAAATGTCACGCTATCAAAAATCGAAAGTTAGCCAGAAGAGTGTGAACTCAACCTACAAAACGAAATTGTGAAAAAATGGGCGCTTTGAGATGGGTGCAAGAGGGTCAACTCGCACCCCCCTGGTTTTGGCTATTTAGGAAGAAAACACCGAAAAAAAACATACTATATTAATAATATGCGCTCCCTGAAAATCATTGTACCGGCGTTCATGTCTATAAATCACATCAAGAAAATCAAGAAAAAATGCAAAATCTGTGGATCTCTTGCGTCAGTTTTCAACCTTCGGTTGCAGCCGGACCTCGTGACTCTAGAAAATGACTGGGATAATTCCACATAATTCGTTTTCCTTATATTTATTACGTGGATATGATATTCATAAGTTTGGATGGATTTACAAGTAAACACTGAATAATCAAGAGTCGATAAATGTTATAATTATTGTAATTCAATATCTACAATGGCGAATTTAAATGCCTGTAGGTAAATGGCGATTCGTGATACGCGATACGGTAAAACTTATGTATTTACATTCTCGAATGCAAGTTTAACGCGAAAACTGAATGTCGGCGAACAAAAAAAAAATAATGTCGGAGTCGGAATATATTGAACCGGTGCGAAAAATTTCTGACCAAATCCTACTGGATTTTGCGAAATGAGAGTCAATGTCGTGATGGAATGTCCGCTAGCTGGCACTGCATTAATTTTGATACTTTTAGAAACTTCAAAATATGTGCATTCTTTAAAAACGTACTGAGTTTCTTCATAGTCTTCTGTTGATTTTTTTACATATGTATTTAAAGAATATAAATGCGAAAAGAATAATTGAATATATACATAATTCATAACAAATTTTATAAGCCCGGATATTAAAATAATTTAAATAATGTAGCACATTATAAGAAATAGATCTGTAAACTCATAGAATTTCGTATTTTTTTTAATACCAGCTAAAAAGTAATTTGAAATTCACACCACCTAGGATGACATTTGAAGTATATCTATATAGAAGTTTTTTTTTAAATCCAAATCCAAAAAAGAAAACGTCGAAAATACACCCCAAGTATTTTTTTTTGATTTTTTTCGAATATAGAAAAATACGCCAAAAATTTGCACACACTCGCTAATTTCTAAAAATACATTTCTGTCGACAAATATAAAAGTGTAAAATTCAGTCTATACTAGCCGTGGACAGATTTTGAGAAACAATAAAGAAAAATATAAACACCATCTATACAATTGCAAAATTTATTTACGAATTTTCTCGGGCGTGAGAGATCAATTTCAGTTTAATATTTCAAATGATCTAATTTAAAATTCGGTTGCTTCAAAACAAAATAAAAATATTGCCGTACATTTTGAGTTAATTAAATAAAGATATTTATTTAAATTATTTTTATTTCTATATTGTAGATTAAGTTTAGTAAAATAGTAAATTCATGTAATAAAAGAAATGTCATATTTCGTTATCTACTAATACTTGACATAATTGTGCTTCTCTTAGATATCTTCGTCTTTGACAGGGAACACCGGTTACTTGGATACTAAACCGGTGTATATCGTCCGTTCGCGACAACCCCACGCCCGAGAAAATTTACAGTTTGCATATTCATTATCTATATTTACACTAAATACGCTCAACATTTAAAAATAAATTACGGCAATGTGCGCGATTAACAGTTGTGTGAATATAGAATTTTTTTAATCAATATTTGTCTTTATACATATAGCACTGATTAATACTGTATATACGGAATTCATGTAAAGTATAGAATTGTATGAATAGAGAAAAGAAACAATTTCATCAGTTGACTGCTTCGAATCCACGTGTAGAATTCAAAAACGTCCAAGCGTATTTCAAGTTTGTCGACGAATATTAAAGTTTACATTAGATTTGCATACACTGAAATAAAAGTATGCAAGACGTTAGCATTTCACTATCTATATTTCAAATCACATATCGGGCGCCCATCGTGGGGCGACTATATACATCGCAGATAAAATGTGGTCATCCCTAAAATTCTCTTTTGTTCACAAATAATGCTGATAATTATGTTTATCTTCGTGAAGTAAAAATGTGTCGTCGGAAAATAGAGCGTGGACTCTTGCGCACGACCATCGACAAAATAAATGCATCACGTTTACATTAACACTCTACAAAGATGTAAAACCAATAAAGATATTTAAAAATTGTTGTAATACACAAAAACATGAAACGTTTTAAATTATAGTTATTACATCATTAAGCATTATTATATGATATCATCTTTATTCTAATATGAGATCATGTTTATTAAATACTAAACTTATTCTTAGACTTAATTAAAATTAAAAATAAAATCGCCATTGGAGTCATGGATTCAGTAGAATTCAAAAAAAATTACTATATTCTTGAGTAATACTACGGAATGTATTCAGTATAAAAAAGAATTATGGCATCAATCAACTTAAAAAATGATGCACTTAGTGAACATAAACTGTCAAATTATGTAAAAATACAATATTAAATTTTTGGTAATTATGGTATTTATGGATAAAATATAATTGATGAACAATAAACCATCATCTAGCTTAATTGTCGAAAATTATAAAAATTTAATTCTATTTCTTACCTCAGAAAAAATATGAAGAGAATGTATTGGGCGTATTTCATCAATGTTCGAATTACTCAATTAAAATAGCAGTTTTCTTCATTTTGGTTACGTAAAAAGTTACCATTTAGCATTTTATATATCTTGAAATACGAAATTATAAAAAAAAAATCGAAAATAAACGCGTCATTCGAAAACTACAGTATCCATTTCCTCTCTCCTACTGAATATTAAAAAAAAATGTCTTTAAACCGCAGTTGCAACTCATTAGCGTTGACCGGTGAAATGTCGGAGCAGGTCGGGCTCGGCGCGCGCCACCCATGCGGCGTTGAGCGCGACGGCGTCCAGCACCGATTGCAGCCCGCGATATTCGGAGAACAGCTCCTTGAGCTGCGACAATATCGGCTTTTAATAACATCCAATACGTTCCGATGGCATGATCAGTTCCGGTCCTATTAATATTTTTAACTGGTGCGAGAACTAAAAATGGCGTCCATCTAAATAAAAAAAATGTTTAAGTAGTTGCTTTATTATCCACCAGAAAAAGCTGATTATTCTTCCGTCAAAAATGTGAGATCGTAGAAAAGTTCGTTTAACCAGTTTATGCGAATACCTATATAAATGTGATGTGGTGGACAACTGAAAAATAATTTTAATGATTGTCAACTTTTATTTATTCTGTTCAAACATTAATCAAATCTAATGAGAATTTAGCAAAAATATAAAGACACCCTATATAGCCACTTTTCTAGCTTTAGCACTTGCAAATTTTTTTATCAAGTCGGAGTAATTTAACTTTTCGGCAATGACATTTTCTATAGACAAAATTCCGAGATCGGACAGTCTTTCCTGACACATAGTAGATCGTAGGTAGGTCTCGATAAGTTTCAATTTGCTGAAACTTCGTTCGCCTTTGGCAGCAGTTACAGGTACAGTTAGTAAGATACGAAGCGATGTCCATACACTCGGGAAAATATCTTGCCAATCATTTTTTTTATAAGTTGAAGAACTTTTATTGGCTCTCCTGATTGAAGATCATTTAATAATGGCTTTAGGCTCACAAGTTCTTCAACCAATTCTTGTCCAGATATGTCACATTTTTCTCCATCGGTTAAAGTGATTTGTAAATCAGCACAGGCTTTTTCCAACATGGATTTTTCTGGAATATTTTTATGTTGTATAAAAAAGACCATGTATCATTGAATTTTGACAGTTGTTGAAAACGTGTAACCAATGTATTCCCAATAATATCTATCATCGGGTAAAAAACGTTTATTTTATATAATTCTTCCGGATCAGTTGGTGTTTCATCTACAGCTTCGTATTCAAATAACCGTTTCTTTCTTCGAGATCGGACTGCCTTAAAAACTGGATTTATTTCGGCTAGAGATGCTATTTCCTTAGCTGTGATTATAGTTGACGAAAAGCTACGACGGTACTGTTTCACGAATTCCGAACAGTTTTCAGTAATTGTGATGCGTTTGGTAAATCCATCATTTCAGATTGCATAGCTTTACTTACAATGTTTACTTGAAACAATATATCATACCAAGCCACGATCATAACTATGAACTCAAATTGCTCCATATTCTGAATTAGCGACAATGCCTCTGATGCCGCAACTGAGTCGTTGGTTTCTTCGTGAAGATTTTGAAGGGCATCACGGACTGAAGTGTAGTTAAAGCGAACAGCGGCAAGACTAGAAACTCTACTCTCCCAGCGAGTTTCGCAAACTTTTTTAACGATAATCCTTCTATGTGCTTGGATATCACTTCCCATCGCTTAGTTGATCCAGAAAATAAAACAAACAGTCTTTGGAGAAATCCAAATAAAGAAATAGATTTGACGGAACTTTTAGCTGTATCTGCTATCACCAAATTCAAGCTGTGGCAGCCACATGGATTAAAAAATGCCCGAGAATATAAGTTTAAAATTCTAGATTGCACACCTTTGTTCACTCCTACCATATTCGCTCCGTTATCGTATCCTTGACCTCTACAATCGTTCATGTCTAAATCAAATTCTTGTACAATCGTATCAAGAAAAAGGCCAGTGATTCCTGCGCCGGAAGAGTCACATATTGGCTTGTAAGCGACAAAACACTCTCGCACATCGACTTCTTCTTCATTTACGTCAACGAACCGGAATGTTAGTGACATTTGATCAACGTGGCTTACATCAGGGTACAGTCCATGATAATGGAAAAGTATTTAGCTGACTTTACCATATTCATAATATTGTTTCGAACTTCACTTCCAAGTAAGGCAATTAATTCGTTTTGAATGCGTTTGCTGAAATAGTGGACATTAGTCTCTTTATTTACAACACGGCGGAGGTGCTCCATCATAACATTGTCAAATTTTCCTAATAATTGCACCAAGCCCAAAAGTTGCCATTTGGGGTATATAATGTTTCAGAACTTCCTCTAAATGCCAAATTATTGCCTGCTAAGAAGAACACTATCGACATCATTCGTTCGAGGATAGCAACCCATCTCGATTTCTCATCTTCAATCTGTTTTGTAATTGTTTGTCTATTCCACAGAAGTTTTTCAACCTAATCGAGGCTTCTATCCAACTGTTCATAGCACGTCGGTGATCTGGGGATGTTTCGTGTGTTTTGAGACGCGTTGATAAGTGCCTCCAGTCGTCAAATCCTTCTTTTCCCAAATTCGTATTGGGGTTTGTGTTGAGTAAACGACAGCAAAAACAATATACTTTGTCTGCTGATTTAGAATACGCGAGCCATCTTCTTTTAAAAATCTCCCCATTTGGCATTACTTTATGAAAATGCGAATTTGAAAAATGACGCCCGTCACGATTCTTTGGGTAATTTTCGTTGTTCATTTCATTATTTACAGGGCCTCGAATAAGGATTTCATTTTTTGTTGCAGAGTCAATAATAATCGGCCGTTCTGAAATATCATCTATTTTTTTCTCTTTAAAAGATGATGGTAATGATTTCTCTAACACTTCTTCTGTAATATTTTGAGATGCAGACGAGGTTCCAGGAATAGCTAAATCTTCTTGAATATTCTGCTCTATATCTTCATGATCAGAGCTTTTATCAAGCGGGTCCTCTATTGCTTGTTGATATTGACGTTCTGGTGACAAAGTATCAGGTAACTTTTCCACTCTCAAAAAATTTTGATAGCAGATTTGCAGATTTTTCAGTTTCGATTTGCTTTATCCGTTTTCTTTTTAAGTTTTGTGCACCAGATAATTTTTTTGAAGGCGGTGACAATTTTTTTATCTGAAAAAATAATTTTAGTGTGAATGTTATATAAAAAAAGGCCATTCGGCAGCCGAAATGGGAGTAGATTTCATTTTATCACTTTGAAATTGAAGTGTTATTCTTAATTATATTTTAATGAACGATTTTCATTTATTTATATTTTTCGTACCTAAATTCCGTCATGAGGACCAATGCAATAGTTACATTTCTATGAAATCTACTAAAAAATCCAACTTTAAGATCTTAAATTTAAAGAATGCATATTGAAATTATCGAAATACACTAGAAAAGAACTTATCTATACAATACTTACTTCTGTTTTTATTTCGAATGTTTCTATAATAATCTAAGTACGTACTTTTAGCCGTTAACCACACTGTAGGTATACACATACACTCGCGGGCGTTTGATGAACGACTTGACAATTGAATAGACAATGCCTGCGTAGTGAAACAAGTGACGGACGAAATGTCACCCCGCAGCCCGCTTTCCCGCAATTTTTTTCGTACGTGTGTCGCGCGACTCGCGCGCTAGGTCGAGCGTCTTTTGTCTCACGTTTTGGTTCATTTTGGCGCCCCCCTATTGATGGCGCCCGGTGCGGTCGCACCGCTCGCACCGCCCTAGGACCGGCCCTGGGCATGATAAGCTGGAATCATCGCTTATAATTCTTTATCTATTATTTAACTTAAGTATTTGACCGCGAATATATATAGAACGTTACAACGAGTTAAGTCTTCTCTTAATTTGCTATAGCTTGAGTCGTTTCTGTTCATCAATCTAGCTGTCGTACCTACATCAAGTCTAGTAGTCCAAGACGGAATACAAGATTGATAATATCCACATTTGTTAAGTGATGTCAGTAAGGGGTTGTGAATTCAGATTGTTCTCACTTTTTTTTTAAAACTTGTCAATGTTTTTACGATTTGTTCCAACTTTATGTTCGTTTTTTTCGTTGACCGTTCGAATACGTTTGAGTTGAAACAGGTATAAACTTATAAAAGGAAAAAAAATTCAAGATACAAATAGTATGGTGTTGGGGCTTCGGCTCGGGCGGGCCAATCTCGAGCCCGCGCCGCGGTCAAGCGTCTATCACCTGGTAGTAATCTCCCGGCTGGTAGAGACACCTCACGGCCGGCTGCGGCTGGGCGGGCAGCGTGCGCAGGAGTCGCCATGCGGCGTCGGCGCCGCGCCATCTGCAGGCGGCCGCGCCGAGTGTCTGCCACCATATCTTCCATTCTCTGTTCTTCCTGCTCTCGGGCGACAACGCCGTCCATGCGAATCTGAGAATTTTTCGCAAACACTCATTTAAATCAATATTTTACACGCATTAAGAAATATATTATTACGTTGCTGCAAAGGTTGGTATTTTATAGCACATTGGAGGAGCAAACGAGCAGCCGATCCATCAAATAGTAGATTATCCCCGTCGTCCAGAGACACTCACGACCCCATTAGAGTCACCGGTGCGTTGCCGGCCTCTCGGGGAGGAGTAGGATGTCTGATGAGAGGAGGAATGATGGAAAAAGAGCGGGCCACCGGAACTCCTACTCGTTGGACAAAATGCAACAGCGGAAACAGTTACTGTATTCAGAGTGAGTGTTGTACTTCACCGGCTCATCTCCCTACTGAAGCTGGGTTGGTCGCAGTCTAGCTCTATCACAGTTGTTGATTACAGAGAAAGAAAAACTAGCTAAGCCTGAGTGGGAACAATGCGACAAGGGTTCCGTATTTTAATTTACGACACGCTTCGTGATCACCATAGCGACAGCAAGAAAAGGTGCCGTTTAATCGCTTTTAATATTTATAATGAAGCAGGCTCTATGGTGTTTCATTGATCTCATGTTAACTGCTGTGTTACAGGGATGAATGCCATAAGATGTCGTGTTCAAAATTTCATTTTAACCACTAGTGTTAAAGAAAATTCTACTTACGATTTTAATATGTTTTATTTCATTGCATAATCAATATTTTTATATGTACTATTCAATAAAGAAAAAAAAATTAAAATATCTATTGATTTCAAAGGTTAGCGAGCGCGGGAGGGCGGCCGGCACAATCAGTGCAATCCTATACAATCTCATAACGTTTTATAGAAATCGACATGTTTACATTTGATTTTGACAAACAGTGTACAGGTACACACTGCGTTCGACCTCGTTTTAAAAGTGTCCATGCACGCTCTGTGACCCGATGACGTATTATCATTACATTATGATATGCTATGTTATGACGTAACCGATGACCGGCTCTACACTATGCTACAGTCTTCCAAACCTGTAATAATGTCACGACACTGGCACCCCACACGAAATAGGGTGTTGTACAAATTATGGATTGCGTGACTCGAATGAGTGGTTATGTCCTATATGTCCTAGGGCCTACCGCAGAACGCGAGGCACTACGTGTTCGATGCGAGTGGCCTCGCAATCATAGCTTCGGGTTGAATACAAATCGGTCAGCGCCAGTCAGATTCGCGTGCAGAGGGCTCTGTAGTATACATAATGGCATAAGCTGACATAAAATGGCATGATTTTAAGCAAATCATTTTCTAGACATTGATTGTTTTTTCCCTACTACTTATTTAGTTTTTCCCGTAAGAAAAATAAAGACTTATAGGTTTTGTTTTTCGGTCTCTATATTTTCAAAATTCTAGTCTTGGTATTTTCGAAAATCAGGTAGGGGAAACTCAGAGTTTTATATATATATATATATATATATATATATATATATATGTATGTGTGTATATAAAAGATATTTTTGTATTTTTTGCAACAAACTCGTTCATTTGATATTTCACACAAATCGAAAATTTTCCTAACCAGTAGTAGGTTCGCAAAAAATAGGCCGTATAGTAGACGAATAAAGAGAAACGGACGTGACCCTATAAGGGTTCCGTCTTCTCATACGGCGATAGCAGAACTTCAAATCCCAACCCAATATCATGAGACGATAGATAGCAAATTGAGGCCGCGCCTCCTCACGGCCGGAGCCAGGTATCATCGATAGCGACAATTCTCATATTGCGTTCTTGGACTGCGATTATGAACTCATTGCGATCGGTCCATGACGAGCCTGCTTTGAGAAATCTTAGTTTTGAATCGACTTTCTTAAGCTACGAGTGCCATCAATCAACAATACTTAATTGTGAAATATGTGAATAAAAACACTTTCCTAAGTTTGCGGTTCACGCCTTTCGCGGCGCAGTGATCGGTTTGTCGCTGCGACTTCGACTAACTGTTTTATTTTAATTAATTTATTACTATTTAGTTTATAAAATGACTAATTAGTTTATACGAAGATTCGGTGTAAGTTGAATTATACTGCATTTTATGTACATATGATGAAAGGAGATAAAATAACAGCAAACCTCAAAATGTAACGAAGGTATGCAAAACTCTAAAAACCGGACAAATGCGAGTTAAACTCGCTCACCAAAGGGTTCCGCACAAATTTTCAGGTACGTATAAATAGTTCAGGAATCGAGTCGAGCAGTTTTTTCAGTGTTTTTCCAGAAATTCAGTTTCCGAAACCTATAATTACATACTTATAAGAAAATATTGGTTATACTAACAGTTCATACCTAAATTAGTTAGGTAACGTAATCAAAGTTATTAACACGCTTTTTATTAGCTCGGGATGTATCTATGTATGTATGTATGTATGTATGTATGTATGTATGAATGTAACAAAATCTTTGAGCACGATTTTCAACGTGTTCTAAACATAATAAACTTGAAACTTTGCATACGTCTCAAGGACCGATGACAATACAATAATTCGACAAAATTTTCCATTATCCTTGTTAGGAACGCCAGGATTCGTGATTTTTGGATAGACTCTCTATGGAGGTGAGAGAGACAAAGCTATAGTGCACGATCTGCATGCCTGCCGTCTCGGATAGCCGGCACACGCTTTACTGAAAGATTCTTTTGAAAGTGGTTGCATTTCATTGTTCACTCAAACAGCTTTATGTCACCTACCTATACCCTTTACTTCAATTACTTCAATAAACGATACTCATCGAGAATCGGACTAAAATAAACTATTACTCTGAATTTCATTATTTTGTTTGTAATTGAAAATTATATCATTAGGATAATTTGAATAAGCGAAATAGAATAATATGTGTGTATACATTTCTCGAAATATGTACCCTTATACATGCATTGGCAAATACTATTCTAATATCCGCTATTTACTGAATATAATATCGATTTAATGTAATAATAATCTGATAGACCTATAGTCAAGAAACTGTGATTAACAAAATACTCGTAAATTACAACAAAATAATTATTTAAACATAAATTTCGATCTATTATTTTACGTAACGAAATTTGTTAAGCAGTAAAGCTTTACAGTCGGTAAAGAAGGAATTTTATACTATAAATATTTTCAAATACTAAAACACCATATTGATCAACATACGAATAACTAGTATTTAATATAGTAACAGGTACTTTGATTCACTAGAAGTATGGAAAAATAACTGCTCGCGTTTTAATTATGTTGGTATACATTGTGATTACAACTTCGTTTTAGGAGTGGGTAATTTGCGCCTGCCGTGTTCCTTGGGTGTGCTACTGTTTTCAGGTGCCCTCTCCGGAAATAATTTTTACGCCAGAATACATTGATGTATCAATCACACGAGTCAAATAAGACAGGAGGTCTTCCAAATGTACTAAAATATTCGTAGGAGCTAAAGTGATGTTAAGGTCGAACATTGACGTGTCGAAAGGCCTAGTGAATGGCAATATGGGTTTTATCACCGAAATTATCTGGCCGAATTTTCGCAGAGGACAATTATACGCGGAGGATATTCCATCAGTCCGTGTTGATTTCGGATCAGATGGTGTGCACCTGATTAAACCGATATCAATACAGTTTCCAGCAAAATACAGCTATGGAACTGCTGAGAGACGGATGTTGCCATTAATCTTGAGTTGGCCTCGACTGTCCACAAGATGCAAGGTTGTACGGTTGATCATGCAGTCATTTATCTAGGCTCACGACTGTTTGCTGCTGGACAAGCTTATGTAGCACTTAGTCGTGTAAGAACCTTAGACGGTATTCGCATAGAAGAACTTGATTGCTCGAAGTTAACAGGAAAAACTCCGTGCAATAGTGAAGCTTTAAATGAGATGAATAGATTACGAAACGATTCGTAATACATTTCAATGCCACATGTCCATGAAAACAATATGATGAATCATACTAAAAAATATAAAATAAATAATAGTTTAAAAAAAAAACTAAAAAAACACGCTTTTATAGCAAACCAAACTAAAAACTAGAAAATAATTTTTAATAACAAAGAGTTTATATTACAGTAGCAGAAGGTTAAACAATCAATCATAGTTTATTACTTTAAAATAAAATTATAATTAAGTTTAAGTTATAAACAGAAGCATTTAAATCAGAGTGAAAAGCGTGGGGTGCTTGACATATTAAAGGTTACAATCATTCTGTTGGCTGTCATGAAAGGAGGTATGGGAAAGTTGTGAAATGCACCCGCTTTTCACTCTGATTTAAATGCTTCTGTTTATAACTTAAACTTAATTATAATTTTATTTTAAAGTAATAAACTATGATTGATTGTTTAACCTTCTGCTACTGTAATATAAACTCTTTGTTATTAAAAATTATTTTCTAGTTTTTAGTTTGGTTTGTTTTTATGATTATATTACAAATGTATATGATTTTCAGATTTTTTCCTATACTTATAATATAAGACGGTATTACTTGGCGAATTTCATAGTTCTAAGTCAACGGAAAATACCCTATAAATGTTGATGCCCTTGAGAGTGTCAAAATATAAGTTTTTTTGCGGCATAAACTGTTGTAACTTTTTTCACGTTAACTTAGAAGTTTGATATTTTCACAACTTAAAGGGAATATATATTTTAGTATATGGTATTAATTTCAACTGGATACCTTCTCGCGTTTCCGGGATAAAGGGTCTTGACAGACAGACGGTCGTACGGACAACAAAATGATCCTATAAGGATTCCGTTTTTTCTTATGAGGTACTGAACCCTAAAAACCACCTGTAAAACAGCCAGTCGTCGGCGGGCGCCGCCAGCGCCGCCAGCAGCGCGCGGTGCGAGTGCAGCGGGCGCGGCGCCGCGTGCGACCGCACGAGCGCGCCCCAGCAGCTGCTCCACGCCTCCTCGCCGTAGGTCCTCACGCCCGCCGTGAACGCCGCCTGGTGAGGAGGTTCAGAATCGCGTGAGGGCAAAGACAGGATTAAGATAGAAGGCAAAGGCAAGAATTGATGATATAAGGTCGGGGAAAAAGTTGTTTCGTATTTTATATACAAATTAAAGATAATTATTTTTCTTGCCATTTAACTCAATAACTTGTTGTCATTTTGTAGATGGTGACATAATCCCATAGCTGTGGAAATTTTGCGACTTCCAATTAAAAAATCTGTGAAAAGTAGTTTTGACAGTCCTCTTTGGATGTTAACCTAACACTACCTAATCAATTCTGAAGAAATTAAAATAGGTGAAAATCTGAGGTTGCAAAGTCAGGGCTGTATGGTGAATGCATTAACACTCCCAACCAAATCCTCTCAATATTTGCAGAGTGGCTAAATATGTTTGTGGTCTGGTGTTATCATGGTGGAAAACCACACCCTTCTGTTGATCAATTCCAGCCATTTTTTCAATACTTCTTGCTCGAGTGTCATGGGGTGTTGACAGGCGCCATCCAAATTGATGGTTTTGCCCGGCGGTAAAAGTTCATAATGAATAATGTCCTTCCAATCTCACCATCCACATAGCGTCAACTTATTGCGATTTGATCCGGGTTTCGCTATAGTCTATCGAGCTTGTTTGCCTTTTGACATGATCTTTTTTGCATGTTCTTGTCGTAGGTAATCCATTTTGCATCACCAATTATCAATCTTTTCAAAAATGGTTCGGTTTCATTACGTGTCAGTAGAGAATTACAAATGAGTAGACAATTCGTGAAATTTCTTTTAACGAGCTCGTGTGGGACAAAGTATCAAACTTTTTTGTTTATCCAGTTTTTGTTGAAAGGTCAAAACTGTTTTGTGGTCAATCCCCAGCTCCTCGGCTATGTCGTGAGGACTAATATGTCGATCTTGTTCTGCTTTTACCAAAATTATATCGACTTTATCCGTAACTGGTCGACCAGAGCGAGGTTCATCTTTGACATCAAAATTACCAGACTGAAAACGCTTGAACCAGTTTCATGCTACTCTCACATATACTGTATTAGGTCCATAAGTTTGCTATCGTGTCATATTTCCCTTTTTCGTTATGAATACTTCATATTGTATCGAATTTCTGCGTTAGATTCACTCATTTTGGTGGACTGAAAAATAGGGGGACATCGTTTTTAATTTTTTCTTATTTTAAAAGGTCATCTATTTAACGGTCCCAAAACTGGCCAGATACAAACATCACAACCGAAAACATTTCCTGCAACTTTTTACTTATGAAATACAGAAAAAACTTTTTTCCCGACCAAGTACTTCCTCTCACGACGTACGCGCACACGCACAGAGTTCATGATGATCATTTGGAGCGTCTTCAAAACTAAACTTCGGTAGAAATTACACATCGACCTCGTCGATAAATAATATTTATATTTATTTAAATTAAAATAGGAGAGCAATATTCGAAGCTTATAATAGAAATAATAATTGTACCTGTTACCTGATTAATTGAAGGTATTACAAGATTAATGGAATAAGTTAAAAAATCCTTGTTAGGAAAAGTTACGAAAAGTTACCTGATTTTGCAGTTTTTGAATTATTTCAGATATGACTTAAGTATGTCATATTTGAAGCTATTAGTATAAGTATACTATAATCGTATGAGTATACCACCAACGGCTGATGCTGTGTTGTCGTTCGGGGATCGGGGAGCGGCCAGCGGGTGAAGTTTTGATAAGTAGGTATCGTATGTAAATAAGAGCATAAGTAGGAAGACTTGACATTATATGAAAATATAAATTTCTAAGGCGTCCTGTATATAAAATATTTTATATAAATATGTAGAAATTATATACATTTTATATAAATATACCTATAGAAAAATTATTTCAAACGTACGATGACAAATAAGTGTGTCTTTAACATAATAATAATAATAATAATAATAATAATAATAATTAACACACACATGCAATAATAATAATGAATTAACACACACATGCACGAGTACGCACGCGCACACACACACACACACCCATACATACAATATGATGATTTATATATCATAGACCACTATATTTAATTTTTGATTAGAATTAAATATAGAGAACTAGCACGAAACTTGCTAGACTAGAAACTGACAAACATTATTGTATATGCTCTTTGCATCATGAAATAGATATTACAAAATGTATTCCATAATCCGTAACATCTAATAGAATACACATCAATCGTATCTAATGTCTATGAGCGTTGGTGCCACCTGACATCAACGGTCTCATTTATATCAACATGTTGAGGTAACGGCACACAACAACATCGACGTAGTCGCGACACGACGGTAAGTATGCGTTTCTACCTGCAACGTCTATGGGTGAAAAATTTGATTTTTCTAGACTATACCTATTCTGTCTATACCCTTCCAAACATAGGGTTGTTCGTATGATAATATTATTTATTTTTTCTCAGAACTCTATTTTAATTTGATTATATTATTCAGTAGCAATGACCGGCGTAGAAAAGGGAATTTGTGAAAAGATGTATATCTTATCCGCGCTGTTATTCAACCCGCATTTTCGCTAACGCACAGTTTGTCGAGTCTACCCGCAAGGAGTGTGCTAAGAAAAAAATTATGGTAAATTCCTGTCAGTCATTAGAACGATTTGTATGATTTGATCCCTCTAGTATTATTTTTGCATATTTCGAATTGTATGTTTTAGCCCGCATTCTCCTCCCTTTTATAGAAGCTTTGCTTAAAAAAATGTAGCTCTATGATCGTACGTCTATTTCTATAGTTATGAAAATCGTTTCTAGAAATAAGTTCAAGCAAGAGATAACATTAAATCGACTTCACAGATGATCGTGAATTATAGGTAGTTTTCAATGAATTTCATGCTGTAGAAATCAGAAGTGGTCATTTTAGTGCCTATGTAATTATGTCGGTGTTTGTTTGTCGATTTCTAAGACCATAAATTTTATAACTCAACGCTCGCTCACTTCCTGGTAAAGCTCGGGTATGGTCTGATTCCTCTTGCTCCAGGCGTCGTACAGCGCCAGAGCCTGCTTCGTGACCTTCGGGTTCTCCCACTCCACGCCGGCCGACAGCAGCGCTCCGCTCAACCACCTACGAAAAAAAAGGAGGGAATTTTCTGTAAATACGTACGTCTGGCAGACGGCAGTGCACTTGTCAAGTTCGAGAGAAATAAACGGAAGTCGTGCCATGGCCGTTTTCAAGAATCGTTTCCGGTACGATACGACGCGATCTTGATAGAGTATTTCCTGCACCACGTACGTGATGTACGTTCAAGGAATGTTAGATAATGATAGGCAAGATAACAGTTAGAGGTTAGTTTAAATCAACGTGTAGCGTTAATATTAAAAATTTGTAGCATACGTTTTATCAAAACACTATCGTGCGTGTCAACGACGAGTACTGCGCCACGAGTCGAGTGGCTTAGTGGTCGAGTTGTGAATAAATTCTATACTTACAAACCGAAATGACTCGTATTAACTATATAAGTATGTTTAATGGGAAAAAAATGGTGCGTGTACTTATGTACGCTCGTGAGAGGTTATACTTCTTTGGCATTATTAAAAAAATAGTTTTGAATTTCATGCAAATATGTAATCAATTACAATAAAATGATAAAAGGACTGGAGAACGATAGTCAACATAGTCAATAAAGTTCAGTTTAAAATTTAAAAGTTAAAGAAATAAATATTTATTTTCTTACATTAAGTGTAACATAAATTCTCTCATTATTCGAAATTTGAATTCGAATTGGAAGCGGGCAGCTTCAACCTGTTAATTTAGTGTTACATTGTTAATTTTGTGTTACACTGATGCGCGCGCATCTTAAAATTTCACTCTCATCATTTTTTCATAACGCGCCTAAAGAAGTATAACTTCAAAAAATAGAAAAGTACAAAATATAGGCTCGATAGGTGGCACTGTGGTGGGTTAGAAAGAAATTCTATACTTAAGGAGCTAAGTGAGTCAAATTTATAATGTAATGCGTTGTCAAAAAAAAAAGAATATCTGAACCACAGGTAGCAGTGGTAGAGCTATTGATCGTTTTTATGTTAAAAAACCAAGATATAATTGGTTTACATGCAATATGTTCGATTGGATTACGAACGAGTGGAGACGCGGATAGCAATTGTATGGATGTATGGACGGTCAGTTGAGTAGGTGAATGGGTGGATGACCGGATGGGTGCATTGCCGGTAGTATGAATAAGTGGACGGCTATGTGACCAGATGTCAAGGTAGCCGGATGGGTAAATGGGTGCTAGGGTGATTTTCCGGATTGGTGGATAATCAAATAGATGAACATTTGAATGGCCTGATGGGTGAATGGCTGAATCACTGGATGGCCGAATAGGATGAAAGGTGGATTGCCAGTTGGGAGAATGAGTGCATGGATTGGTGGACGGTTAGATGGCCAGATGGGTGGATGGACGAATGGACGGACCGACATCCAGTATTGATATAAAAAAAATTGAAATTCACGTTATGTCTACGCGGGCGAAGCCGCGGGCATACACTAAACGGACGCATCTTGTACTAGGAAAAGCAAAATAACGTCTACCGCGCCACAAAGTTTTAAATTAATGACTAATGATTACAATAAATTATTTTACAAGTGAAAAACCCATTATGAAACCCGAACGTTGAATTAGTTTCAAAGTTTTCAACACTATTTGAATTGACGCGAGTCTATGGCCAGGTAGCTGCTTATAGGTCAGGTCAGCTACGGGTCACAGAACTACTCACAGCTCGTCCTCGTTAAGTTTTCCGCTGGCTATGTCTTTGGCGCTGTAGACCTGCACCGTGGGGTGCAGGCCGGCCAGGAACCTCTGGAGGTGGGGGCCCGCGGCCGTGTCCCGCAGCAGCTCCCTCCACCACGACAGGTGGGTGAGCACCACGCGCCACGGCGCCCAGTGGCGCTCGGTCTTCAAGTGAACTGGAAAAATGATAGCCAGAGCTCCGTGCTCGAGTAATACGCCAGTCAGAAGCGATCGCTATGTAATTCAATGGTATATAAAAAGAAGTGATTGTATTCTAGAAAAAGCACATTCCGAAGTTTCCGTGGACACGTGGCGTTCGGCTCTAAAATAGAATCGGCCAGTGGTCCTGCTCTTCACTCGCTGCGAAATACATCGACCTCCCTTTCTTCCTCTGACCCTTTAGGTATGAAAAACGCGACGGAATATGATCAAACGATGCTATAGTAAATGCTAACCGGTCTTTCCTTTCCCGCATGGGCAAGCCCTCTGGGTCGCCACAGACGCCTCAACTGTAAATACAATTTCATGCAGTTCTTGGAGACATTATGCATTAACGACACAGTCTATAAACTTCTGGTAAAAACGATTCGTAAGCTGATCCGAAATGATCTGTCAAATTATTGTCATCACGTCGTCGATATCTTTAAGGGCAGATCGAATTCCAGATCTAATGATGATATTCTGGGGCAAATTGTAAGATTAGATTGATATCTGATGTCGTGAGAAACAAAACGAGGAACTCTCTAGTACAAAAAAAAAACAGGAACAATAAAGAATGGAATCTTCTTAGGGAGCGTATAAGAAGAATACTTTGTTAGCTGGAGACTTTAAGGATCCCACCAGTACAGAAACTGGAAGTGCTTCAACGGAAACGCAAATGGGAACTCTTTAACGGGGGAAAGGTTGCGAGATTCCGAGTGGGACAAAGGCTGGAAGCTCTTTGGCGAGGGCAGACATTGTGAAGTGGCGATGGTTGAAGGGGAAGAAAAGTGAAATGTCGATGTACACACAAATATACGCTACCTTTGTGATGTGAACTGGCGTCATTTAAGTCTAGGCGAGCGGTATTAAATATCATAGCTCCGTTGCGCATCTAGCTTGATGCAGAGCTGAGTGACGTACTAACAGGGCGTTATCACCGATAACCGGTATTCCTCTTCTTTGTGAGTGTTGTCAGTTTAGAAGTTTGCGAATTCTTTAAAATAATTGCAACTGGATGGAATTATCATATCAATGTGTTTTGATTTGAAATTCTAATATTATCACTTTTGGTACTTTTACACGAAAGAAGCACTGGATACAATACTTTGGATTTACCATCCATTATGTAACCAATACCTTGACAGACCTTTAACGGCGATGCACAGTATTTAATTACGGTCATATTTATGTACCTAGTTACAACCTATGGCAACATTATTTAAGCGTTTATACAGACAGTTCACCGGACGGCGAATAGATGGAGCATAGAGCGGCATGGGCGCCGACGATTGGCGGGCGGTGAGAATTGGCAAAATGAGCTGGGTCTCTATAATTTTGTCGTTAGGAGAAATAATTAAATTTATAACTTTGACCACCTTATTATTAATGATTTTCATACTTATAAATGGATACAAATTATTGCTTTCCTTGGATTGAACAGGATTTTTGTTATGTATAAATATTGAATACGTCATGCCATAGGCCATATATGGGAAAAAATTAATAGAACATCTTAATAATACAACGACGGTATAGGTACATAATCTTGTAAACAAAGGAAGGTAATTAAAAGAAAGATGCATCCAAACATGAAGGGCGGGGCCGGCGGCTAGCTGTAGTTCGATTTCCTGTATGTTTTGTTTCTCACTTTACTTTATTCAAAGAAATCAAATTTGATCAATTACAAATCATTTCATTCAAGTCACCAGTTTGTAATGAATTAGAGTTACGCATAACAATTAACAAATTCTGCCTCTTATTCTCATAAACACAGAGCAACTATCGAGTTCAAGCTATATATACATACATCTTATATATAGGTATACTAGTATTCTGATATGATTTAATAGTATCGTAGAGTGATCAATCGCAGGTCGGTAGGTATTCAGGGTCGACGTCGGTCGCATTACCGGCGGCGGCGAGCGCGCGGCTGGCGGGCAGCCGGCCGGCGCGGCTCAGCACGAACGCGTCGTCCAGCAGCAGCGCGCGCTCGGCCGGCGCCGCGCCCGCCATCAGCGCGCTGGTGCGCCGCGCCGCCGACTCCATCGACTGGTATCGACGAACGGATAGGCAGTCAATCATCAATCGGGTTCAATCATCGATTGTCAATCGACAATCTACTGTGCGTTTCATGGAACTTTACCGCTGTAATGTTGGCGAATTTTTGTTTACGCCGATTAATGTAAGTTAAAATAATAAATTTATACAACTTAATGATTCTTACTCCATAAAATATTCTTCAATTTGTTTTTTTTTTTTAATGTATTAAATTAAACTACACAGACAACGGTAAAGATAAAGCACACAGTACGGGCGTCAGTCATGGGTACAAATCACGAGTTTAGTCAATCCACAATTCTCAAATTCCAATTTGCAGCCATGAACCGTCAGCGGATACTGACGGTTTATGGCTTATTGTTAAGTGTGCCGTTTTGATCGAGTAATAGCCAAAGTGTATTTAATTCAAATCGCATTATAATTAGAAATTACAGTCTTTTCTTCTGAAATTGATTGAATTGTATTGTAGCACATGTCTCATTTTTGCAATATCTTCCGAATTGAAATAGACGAGTAGCAGGTGTCCGAGAAAAATCTCAGCTTATATCGGATCCCAACAAAAAGGCAAGGCAAAAGCGAACGCGCCGTGCGACAAACACTGCTACGTCCGTTATAATAAATAATGAAGGAATTAATAATTCGAGTCGAAACGGCACGGGGATAAGTCAATACGTGTAAGTATGATATGTATAATTTTGATAGAAAAAGGTGCAAGATAAATGGGTGACCTCGTTGGCGGCGGGGTCCTGCGGCGCCACCCGGTACAGGCCGCGGGCGCCGATGTTGTAGCGCACCCACTTGTGTCGGCCCAGCTCCGGTATCACCACTGAAATTTTGGACTTTCCATCATAAACCATCTTTTAGATTCAAGCGCATCACCCGTCACTGGCATATCATATATATTTTTTATTGTCGCGTTCCATTTTAACACGCCCGCCTTTAAATAACGTGTCGCAGTCCTAACCTTCGTATTTTTCAGGTCGTCGGTCCTCGCCCTCGATCAGCGGAGGGCGACATTGTCTTTCGGCGCCCTTCACTCGGTGATTTCACGCCATAGAAATAGCATTTTAGTCAATCTTAAATAAAGAATTACTACCATTTTTTAAATATTAGTTTTTATTCTAAAAATTGTAAACAAACACTTAAATTAGTTTAGTGTGAAATAAATACCGCTCAAATGACGTATCGAAACATTGAACATGTAGGTCGATGCGTTGAAATTTTATTTTTGGTTCGAAAATGTTTTTGCTCATTTGGAGTTTGGCGACTTTTGCTTTCTGGCGCATAGACCGGCAGCCGCTCTCGCTCTACCTCATGGCCGGTGTTGACCTTTACCTATCTTCGTTTTAATAAGTGCTCGTCCATCAAAACATTTTTAATTTTAACGTAGACGTATCCCGGAAATCTAACATTCTGTAAAACAATGTAAAGACCTGCACTTAACTGTTAAATATTTCTGTTTCAAATACCATAGGTTTGTTTTAACGACAGGCTGGCCAGCCGTGAGAATGCACAATAAATTGACTATATTCAATTACAGTAGATACAAAAAATGTACCAAGTTTAGATTGTAAACGATCTTGGATGGACACGTTTTGAAAAATGAAACTGCGACAGGCGACCAATTTCGTGAATTAAATATTATTTTTTGTTTTGATTGCATACATAAAAAAAATGCTAGTGACAGTCGACAAAAAAGAACGAACGCTGTCGATAAATCAAACCAAATTCCATAGCTATTGACTGTTAGTGATTGAGATTATCGATATCGCGAATACAAATAAATGACATTCGTATACGCGACACTATCATTTTATTTTATTTAATTATGTTCATGATTTTTATATTTAATTACACAATATAAATATTATTTAATTATATTCATATAATTTAATGTTACTTATGTCACACAAAACTAAGTCAACTTCTAAACGTAAGAACCATAAACATATTCACATCGAGCGAGTTTTGCTCTTCATTCTTAAACTCAATTTCATAAATCAGCAATAGCTGTCCAAATTTTAATGAGATAATAACATTTTATTTTATAAACAAAGGTAGCTAAAACACGGCCGCCCTACCACCAACAAAACCCGTGTAGTCCCTAATACCTAATATTTCACCGTTCCTTAGCAATGGGAAGTTTGCATAATTTTTACGTATATATAGCCCCAATCCTCTTTTGTGAATGAATTCACTATTAATGTCAATCACAGATTATTAAAATATTTGCTAATTTATTTTATTATTGTCAAACAATTATTTGGTTGTTTTGAATTACTTTAATTTTATGTGATAGATTGATTTTACCTAAGTAAAACGCACGCGGCTGTGGTAGTTGTTTTTGACGATATTTATATAAAATAAAGCTCTACATTGTTTTAAAGCAAGTGGAGCAACAAAAATTACTATGTATTTTGGTTAATAAATAAATAGAAGTGTACTAACTCTCGGTGTCGTTCATCCAGAGAAGGTGTGTGACGTTCTCGGCCCAGCGCGAGCGCCCGCCGGGCTTCGTGTCGTTGGTCACGTCGTACCTGAAACGAGTGACCATAGACCGTAAAAAAATAAAAGTAAATACGCTACGGAATCGACCACAGACGGAACCATGAAGGTGGAATAACTACAGGTACGAAAACTCGGCACCGATAAAAGCCATAGCGGTGTTCGTGGTTAACGCTGTTAGAATGTCATCGATGAAGATGGTGGGAAATAAACTGAATGGGGCCTTGCTCATTATTATGCTTTAGCTTTCAATAATGGAGTCTTCATTATTACGCTAATATACGGTAGTGAAAGCCGGGTGTGGCAGAAGAAAAATGAAAGTAGGTTCTAAAATATAACTACCGTTTGGACAGAAAAAAGTGTGCGGTCGGAGAACCATCGTTAGGTAGTTCCTTAAGCTTTTCCTTCGAATTCAAAGTAAAATTGGTACTTTATTTTTTTAATGTTGCAGATTTCTTCTCCGAATTTATTTACAATAATGAGACAATAAAACTTATGTATGAAACTCATGCATGATTAATAAATATATGTTTTATCATAATTTCTTCCTATAGAATAACGGCGGATTATATAGCCGGCAGCGCACGTTATTCGTTCCTCGAATTTCGATACTTGCACGCACACACACACACACACACACACACACACACACACACACACACACACACACACTCGTATATAATAGAAAGAGACAGTCCGATCACTATAAATCTGTGTATAGATTAAAAAACCTACATAAAGTACCTAGTGCGGCGCCGGACCCCACGTTGAACATTTAAATAGGGCATGTTAGAAAGAGATGAAGAGAGAGATAGTGTCGCTAAGAGTTATGTTGAGGGGCGTAACTTTTTCTATGCGTGACGATTCTTATCAGCTCACACCTCCCGCAAGCCGCGCTAAGCAATTTCGTTTCAGTATTGATACTTATAGATGAGATGCGTATAACGAAGTCGATAGGAAATCGTCGAGATAGAGATCACTCGACTATGGAGGGCTATGACTTTAGTGGACTGAGGATCCAGATAACTTGCCAAAAGCGCGATATTACATACATGTTCATCTGTTCACGTGCAGCTTCTGAGCCGCTCATCACGTTGAGGTGTCGTTTGCGGCGACTAGAGTACCTCGGGACTTTGTGACGTCATAATTAAAACACGGCGGATATACGTGCATAAGGCACTGAGCTACCACCGAAATCTCTCAGAATACATCGAGTTTGTATTCTGAGATATGTCATCACTCTGTGACAAAAGAAATATGTCATCACTCTGTGACAGACAAAACTGCGTATACATTGGTTGGAATCTTTCAATTGAATTTAGTATGTCCCAAGTCTAGAATGCCTTTATGACATTTTATTTTTAAACGAGCCGTGTCTTTTGAGAGGCAATGACGATGAAGCCATCGGTGGCGAAAATTCTGGAAAATAAATTAATGAAAAATAAGCAAATTTGAAATTCTGATGTTGCACATATTAACGCATCTTACGACTCCACATCCCGACGAAATGCTCAGTAGACATTTCTTAGTCGGATTTCAGTTTTTAACTTGTGTTTTTGTTGATGTCGATGCGTATAACAGCAACCTTCAATCCTTTGTTGGAAACCGTGAAAGCATAGACTAAAAGAACTTTGTTGATTTTTTAAAGTACTTTATGCAACACAGTTTATTTTTACTCGTATCTAAACCGTGCGTAGACGTGTCTGTTATCGTTTAGAGCGTGTCCATCCGCATAAACTATACATGCTTTTACAATTAAACGCAAAAATGATTAATTGTTACAATTAATATTTTTTATAAAAAAATGAATATCCAAATTAAAAAAAAAAAGTTTCTACTCAAATTAAAGAACCATATCTCTAATGCTTTTATACAAGAAATACAAACAACAACTTCTATTTTAGTATTCCTCATTCGTGAAGGAAAATATAGTACATCTCTATTCTATTACGCCTGTGCCGTACCACAGCGGGTCTCCAAGTTGCTGACTACGACGTAGCTTCGTGTGGTTCAAAATCCACACCGAGAAGTAATAAAGACGCGACAACAGGGCTGTAGACTGTTAACGGGAGATACTAGAACTGTTGACTACTATTAAACGTTTCTTGCTGTTCCTTTTTAGGGTTGCGTACCCGAGGAATGCCTACGGGACCCTATTACTAAATTAACGCTGTCTGTCTCCTTGTCGCAACTTTAAAGGCCTGTATCGTTTCATCCAATGATGCAATATGTTACTAAATAAATAAGTTACTTTAGTAACTTATTATATTGACGGTCTCATCCGTGATAGTTAGCCGGTTACAATTGTCACAAAACATGTATTATCATGACATATATTTTAATGAATAACAATGAAAAGAAAAAAAATTGAAGGAATCTCTCTGATTACGGGAAACGTGTGTTCTAGCGGTTTAACGGTAAAGCAATGAATATTAAAAACTGGTCAAATGCAATTCGGATCCGGAACTAAATTAATAAAATATTTTTTTATGGTAAATACATAGTATAAGATAGGTGTTGCATGGTGGCATGGAACCACCGGTACGCAAATCCTATTCGCACTTGACCGGTTTGAACTAAACAAGGTTTAAAGGGTATTTTATACGGCGCTATTGGACTCTGACGTCACAGCTAGCTGATGCCTTCCTTCTCTGAAGCATTTGCTATGTGGTAATATTTATTGCTGTTCAAAAAATAATTTATCTACATTTTTATCTGTATAAAGCTTAAAATATAAAGATATAAAAAAAATTGTCCACCACTCTATTGTTCTTAATATGTGTATATTTAGACAGTCGGTCTATCGACGCGACATCTGCTCACCACGTGCCGTTGTTGTGTATGAGGTTCTCTGTGCCGTTTTTGGGCCACAATCTGGTTATGTTCTCCAAGTCCTCGTCTTCCTCCAGAGGGCCGACCATGAACGTGATGGGTATCACCCATTTCTGTTGCGGCGGGGCTTTAGTGGTCTTGACTACTATCCTCTTGGTCGTCGTGGTCATCGGCGTGGTCGTGGTCGCGTTTATGTCATCTTCCAGCGGCTCCGTGTAGTTTTCTGCAAAGAGATAAAAAATGCTTAAGTTTGAACAGACAGAAGATTCAAATCGTGTCGTCTCTATAAAGGATTCCAGTTTCATCAATTTAGGGGGTCATAATTCGCATCAAATACTAACGAAAAAAAATTAAGATTGAGCATAACACGCCGAAAACAAAACATACTTTTTGTGTGAAGACCCCCTTTAATTTTAAACATAATTTTGTTTTTATTATTTGGTATTTTAGCGGTCACCGTCGTACACATTCAGTGAAAATTTCAAGTGTCTACCTATTACGGTACAAAGATACAGCCCTGTGACAAATGGACAGACAGACAGCGGAATCTTAGTAATAGGACCCTGTTGACACACTTTGTGTTTGGAATCTTAACAATAAAACACTATAGTGATGCTCACCGACAATCACCAACACAAAAAGTATAATACACACCTTAAACTAATTCCGCTCTTGGACCTATAAATGTAGTTCGAACCGCATGTCCAAAATCAAGTTCAATATTGAACGCGATTTGTTCGTCTTTCATTTCTCGTTACCCTCCTCACTTCACTGCTACACGAGACCGCCTCTGACGTTGCCAATACAGCCAGTTATCGTCATGGCGAATATGTTACAAGAATACAGGCACATCTTATTGCATGTGTGGATTCCATATACTGTAGGCGACTTTAGAGTTCCAAGCTAGAGTTGGCAACTTAGCAAAAATCTTGATCATTCTAGCCTTCACTGCTTTTTCCCTACAAAGGGGCCTTTAGATTATAGACTTCAAGAACCCTTATGACGTGGCTGATTTGAATTTTCGCGGCTCGGAATCGTTCAGTCGATTGTGGACACACGGTAATAATGTCAACAGCCTTATGTCGTTCTTACCGGGCTCGTAGAACAGTTCCTCCAGGTCGTTGCGCAGCTGCATCGTCAGCAGGTCGGTCAGCATCGCCGGCTCGGGGTCGGGCGGCTCGGCCGACATCACGAACCTGCCAATGCAGCCCACGATTAGACGCTTGCCTGCAACGCGCAGTGACATGCATCACCCAACCCACGAACTGACCCTCGCATCTGCTCTTCCACTACAAAACCTCGTCCAAGGTCATAATTTCTAGGAATTTACACAGAAATAATATAAAAATTATATTATCGGTCAAAAAAAAAAAAATATGGCGAAAAAGACACTAGATTGTTCTCAGTGAAACAACTAGTAACTGTAAGCGATGCGTGTTTTATTTTTGATCAATTTGTTCTTATATATTATTTTGTGAATAATGGGTTCAAAAAATCCACCAATCAAATTTCCACAATTTTATCGAATCGAAATGATCGTTAGTACCCTAATCGTTTTTTAATCGTATTCCTTTATTTTCTTGCCGGCGGCCGACACCGGGCGCATCGCAAAGCGCGTGCGTGCGTCTTTTCTTAAATATCCCCGCCAGCGTTTTGCTTCGTCAGACGGCCGGCGGACGCCACGGCGGGCGGTCGCACTCTGCAATCGAAGCGCCGCGCGAAGAATGTTGTAGCGAGGCGATGACGTGTGCGATGCAGCGTTCGATCTGTGGCTCGCAACTTCCGCGGACGTGTCGTAGTTCTTTTCAACTGTCTTTATGTTTCGCACGCACGTCGTAGGTCGATACATAACACTTGATTTCAATATCCGTTAAACCACTTTAATCAATCTTCATCCAACTTGATGAAGATTCGCAGTAGAAGAGTAGATTCGAAGGTCGGTAGTGGATTGCATGCTGCATGTTACTGCATGTTGCAGGCTTTTTTTTTTAAAGTGGAATAAATTAAGCACCAATCGGGAAAAAAATCCTTCTACTGTAATTAACCAATTACCGCCGCAAACACTAAAAGAAGTTCAAAAAGATTTAATTTTTTTAATTTACTAATATGATTTTAAACCCTTATTATTGATAACGTCAATCGGTAGGCCGATGAGTACCATACGTCTGTGAATATTACAGAAAGAGATTACACAGTCATTGTGTAATAATCTATTTCGCGTCTGAATATGACAGTTACAAAAAAGTAACCAAATATAGTCAAATCTAGATTCGTCAAATTTGACAACGACACGACAGCTCAAATCTATACTTCTACCACTATATAGATCTGTAGTGTCTGTCTGTAGATTTAATTTTTTTAAAGTTTCGTGATAAATATTCGTTTTGTGACTAACTGACCACAATTCGACCATTTTTTAAATTTGTGTCTGTCTGTCTGCCTGAATGTGCCTTTAAAACTTAAAAACGGCTTGACCAATCGTGGTGAAAATCGGTACATTCTAAGAACATGTCCACATGCCAGGCTACTCTCTGTCTGTCTGTCTCTCCGTGTGTGTTCTTATAACTTAAAAATAGTTTTACCGAACGTGATAAAAATTGGTGTACAGTAAGAATGCGTGATTACGCCAATGATATAGTATTTACTGTCTGATTGTTTGTCTGTCTATATGTCATTTTATAATTTAAGAACGGTACGACCGATCTTAATGAAAATTGGTATACAATCAGAACATGCTATTGCGCAAATGATAAGGCTATTAATTGTCTATCTGTTTGTCTATCTGCAACTTATTTTATAACTTAAAAAGATTTCACTGATCTCGATAAAAATTGCCTTACAGTCAGAACATGTGATTGCGCAAATGATAGTCTGTTTGTCCGTTTGTTTGTATATATGTTTTTTTAATAACTTAAGAACAATTTCGTCCAACGTGTTGGCAACTGGTGTTCACTAAACATATCTGACTGTACAAATAATAGGCTCGTGTCTGTCTGCCTGTATGTATGTTTGTATATATGTTTTTTTATAACTTAAAAACAGTTTGACCAATCTTGATGAAAATTAGTGTACATTCAGAACCTGTTATTACAAAAATGAAAGGCTCTTTGTAATTGAAATATACCTTATGATAACCGTAAAAAACCAATAATTATTTTTTTTCATTTCTTTATTAGCCATATTCATATGGTTTCATGTAGTTGCGCGCACACGCTTGTCCCCGTGTGCGTAATTTGCTTTTTAATGAAGTTAAGGGCATTTGTATGAAATTTAGTATGAAACTTCTTATTGAGCGAAGTACGACTTTGAAATGTTGCGAGATGCGACTTTCACCATTGTGTCGGAGGAGCGGGGTCGGGTCATGTATAAATATCAATGGGTGGTTGTGTTTGTTTTTTTTACGCGAATGAACCATTCATCAAAATTCAATGAAACTGGCGGTTTGTTGTACTCGCCAATGGGAAAACTTCGCAAAAAAGGTAACTGGCGTTCATATATGACACTGTCTACGTATTTCGAATAATGAACCGACGTACAAAACAGTGTCAACAAAACATATCTTATTGTGTTTTACTTTAAATGTAATTCTTCTTAAATTTGGGTCGTGGCCTTCACAGCCAATAGTAATAATTCCTACATCATCATTTGATCCTCAAGATCATTATTTGCAGACTCACCATGCCATTAAAAAGGAGGCTTAGGTATAACTGTAATCCAGTAGCGCCACACCGTGGATATATTAGTTTCAATATTTTGCAATTATTCAACATAATATGTCAACACGTTATGGCAATTGATTTATTACTTTTCATAAAATGAATAAATTCGAATATAAACTAGGGCTAATTAGTATTTTACTACAAATAAAAACCCCAACATTTTAAATATACTGTAATTCAGCACATATTTGCCGATTACAAAAGATGGAATCGTTCATTACCAGTTTAGAAGTCACAATTCTTAATGTATGTAACATATTCTCTCTCATGAGCAGATGTAAAGAACTGCTCTTTCCGGCGACTACAATACACTATTTGTGTTTGTATGAAATTCTTCACAACGCCTATGAGCAATTGGTCAACTGTGGCCGTTGACAGGTACAATTTTCGTAGGTTCACAACGCACGCAGATATTGCGTTGTCAAAGACCAACATGAAGTGACGTCAATCACGCCGCGGCTTTTTGATTGACTCTCAGGGTTGAATACGAAAATAAAGCCAAGGATGCACGGAGAACATTTATATACTTAATGGTTTTTATAATTATTTTATATTCTGAAGAATGTGCGTTTCAGTTTATGTAACTATTTCTATATACGTATACAAGCGAATGTTATAGATTTTGTATCGTATATTTCACGCTCGAGGTTATGAACCATAGTATATTTTTTTTAATCTACTTTCGATTGTATTGGGATAGAAATATTGTCGTAAATCACCTCTCCTGGCTGAGCACGACGTCCGGGTAGGCGGGCGCCGCGGTGACTATGGGGTACCCGGGCCGCTCGCACCAGCCGTCCCATGCGTGCGGGGGCGCCTTCCCCGGCCGGTGCAGCGCCCGCCAGAGGTCGCGCGCGTCTGCGCTCGCGGCGCGGTGGGTGCGAAGGAGTCTACGAAAAATTAGAATATGAAAAATTGGACAGTTGTATTAATTCGACTCGAAGCACTAGGTTACCACTCCGTCCCATTTAGTTATTGAATATTTGTATACCTTGACCAAAGAAAAAATACATTTTGCATTTCCAAAATTAACCCTCAAAACTAACTTGCAGTATTATAATTTATCTTTGTATACTTAGCGGTAGCCGTCGCATCACCGATTCCTATCCTGGTGGCGAATTTAGCTATTTACGGCCATTAGTCTCGAAATGAAATTGACTCTGACAGAAACACTAACAGAGAGACGAAGTTATTTCATAAAATTTTAATATAAAATGGTACTATTACACAGTTTAGAAAAATATGCAAATTTACAAATAGACACTTCGACATGCATAAAATGGGAGAAACATGAACGCAACAGTTTTAATATATCAGAGAAGGAGATGGCGATATTTTGTCTATGGCCATCTCGAAGAGCACACCGCTTCTCGTGCCAGTCAGTAACAGGTGCATACAACATACAAATGCACGTACGGGTCAAGGTATGGACATTTCACAATTTTGTATGTTATTGATGGTTTTATTCATATAAATATAACTTCATGTGCCTTCATTTCTATCAACCATAGTATTTTATACCTTACATAGTTGAATACTCCTATATTAATGATTCTAATGGCGACAGCGTTTAACGGCAAAAGTGACATAGACAAAATAATTTTGTATTTTTAATTGTTTCGAGCCTGCGGGGCGATGGCGAATAGACCTCCTTAACCACCTAAATGCAACATTAGAAAGAAAATATTGATTACTTAACAAGCACACCTATTAGACATTAATTAGAAGAAAAAGAAAACAAAACGAGAGTAAAAGAAGTAGGGATCAAAAAAAAAAAACTGAAAAATTATTAGTAAAAAAGTGAAATAAAAAGACTAAAAGGTCTTAGTAGTAAATCCAACCAGAAGAGTGTTGAATGATTTTAAGAATATTAAAGATTTTAGTGATTTTAATATAGTCTACAAATCCCTCTGACGAAGACCGGATTATATGCACCGTTTGTGAAAATTGAGCTCACGAGAGGAAGAAAAAGGTGGACAGTTAATATCGGAGAGTTATTAATGTGACGTCTGTCGTATTGAAGGCTGCTTTATGGTTTATAAATGTTTATTCGTAATTGTTTTGTTTATTTTTATTAATATTAAATTTTATGACAGATTTAAAATTTTAACTAGCTAACTAAGTTAGATACATAAACCTACATAATTGTAAGACAATAAAAGAAAGCTTATGTTTGAATACTGCTGTTTTATTTAAGTTTTCCCTTGAGTTCTCCTTTCTTATAATCGTCTATTTATCCAAATCTGAAGCCACGCGCAGATTAGGCACTGGCGAAGGGTTAATTGTTTTTGAAATTATTTATCTGTTGATCAAAAATAAAAACAAAGCAAACTTGTATTAAAAAAACTCGTTATTATTGAATGACGCGATGAAAAAATAAGTAACACCAGAATTCTGGTGAAATATTGGTTTTATACAGCTGTGTATCAGAAAGAAAACATTTTCATCTTTCATATAGAAAGAAGAAGTACCTTTTTTTGAAAAATATATTTAGATATGAATTGCATACTGATGAAATATGAATAATATAGAAACTTGAAAAAAAAACCTAAAAAACTTGAAATAATTAAACATGTGTAATCGAAACGTGGACTTCTAGATCCGGGACCGCCCGATTTTCCAACAGCTATAACAATTTTGCCGATAGTGGCTAAACTTACCTTCGTATTCTAATTCATTGCTTAAAAACAGGTATAAAACTAGGTTTTCTACAAATGAAACCTAGCTAGATCGATTTATCGCCCCCGAAACCCCCTGCATACTAAACGTCAACAAAATCGTTGAAGCCGTTTCCGAGATTCTGATTATATATATATAAATATAACTAAAGTTTTCTCTCAGTTAAGCCCTTCTAGAATATGTAATACTCAGCACATACACTATTTATTTTATGTAAACCCATGACTTAAATTAGAATAGGACGTTTATTTATGTACA
Organism: Eumeta japonica; assembly: GCA_005406025.1. Taxonomy (NCBI): domain Eukaryota; kingdom Metazoa; phylum Arthropoda; class Insecta; order Lepidoptera; family Psychidae; genus Eumeta; species Eumeta japonica. Next base: position 24,696 of record BGZK01001488.1, on the reverse strand, counting down.
AGCACACCTCAGCATTGCAGGTTAAAAGCGGCCGACGTCTCCGGTTGCGTCGTCTTTAGCTGGTATTTTTAGTGTTACCACGAAGATACACGTTTCATCCTTGTTCCTGTCATTGCTTATTTCTTTTCTATGTTGGCTGCCCTGCCGCTCTGTCGCAGTAGTACCAACCGAAAGGCATACGCAATGTATTTAGAAAACTGCCCGCTTGAAGCCCTACATTAAAAGGAGCAAGAAAAAAAAAGATGGTCGCCAGCCAAGAGATATCGTAATACAACAGGTATCTTAGTCCTTTATATGGCCTACACTTCTCGAGTGCGTTGTGTTTGTAATAGAGATCCCTTTGTGTAGACTTGTTCTCCTGACATGCAAAGATGTGACTACTCACTACGTGGTCACTACCAGAGGTGGCCGCCTCTACGTACCTGGACAGCGCCGCCCGGCCGGCCTCGATCCCCGAAGCCGATATCGCCATGCTGACGATCGCTGCACCCTGTTGTTACGAATAGGCATGTTAGCCGACTGCACAAAGTCGCGAAGTCACTTAGGGGGCTATGTGTGCGCATGCGCACCGAGGTCCCTATCGATATATAAACTATATAAAATTTGAGATCGTTATTAAGCAAGGGCTTAGATAAAAACAGCATTACGTAATTTATGATAAGTAACTCACTTTGAAGTTTGGTGCTTAAAGTTATAACAATAAATAATTATAACTTTTACCATGTGTACGTGGAATAATGTGATTTGTAGACGTTATTATAAAATAGTTTTTAAAGCAAAATAAATAAAAGCCGCTTTCAAAAACCCTACTTAAATAATTATTGTTCAAATAGACCCCAAAACAACTGACTTGTTGTTATTGGAGTTGGTTCTAACTATAGGTAAATCCTTAGAAGGAAGAGATCTTTTTTTGACTCAATATTCAATGTTTCATGTTCATGTTTATACATTGTACATCCTTTTGCCTTTCTTAAGTTGGGACTATGGGAGCACGTCGGGAGTATATCCTTTCACACAAAAAATAATGTCGAAATCGGTGCACGATTGATAATCGACTAAGTTATGCATAAAGAAAAAATACAGACGAACATAGAGTCGCCTTCCTTTTTGGAGTCGGGTAATTATGATATACACAACATAAAACCAGTGTTTGGAATGGATGGTAAAGCTAATGTCAAAAAGAATTCATTAATGACATATTTCAAGTGTAATTGCATAACCTACGAAATAAATATATTTCTGATTTGACTTTCAAATAATATAACCGCTGAATATTGAACTGTTAAAGTCGAAGGTGTCTAGAACAATTACAGAAGATACTATTTATTAATAATATTGTCCTGTTCGGATATGGACCAGCCGTGCCGGTGACCATAATCCTAACAAATGCAAAAGGCGCGTCGCTGACTTCATCGGCAGTCAGTGGGAGCGAAGTGTGAAATCTGTCACATAAATCGAGTTTCTCCAGAATTCACGGAACTAGTAAGACTAACGACGAATTGCTTCAAAACGTCAATCGCCAAATCAATCGTAAGATTTGACAGATAATGTGTGGACCATACGTCAACTTTTACGGTTGACGTTCACGGATTGTGTTTTTTTTGGTACATACAACTCGTCGTAAGGTTAGCGACTCGGTGCTTTAGTTCTACATTTGTTAACATTTCAATTAATGCATTTTTTCTCACATTACAATCGGTTAACATAAAACACGAAGCCTACTCGACATCAATCATTCAGACTGATAATGTAATGTACTTATTTGGTGTAAAAAATATCATAAAGAGGAACCTTTATTCTTCAAACTTTATATATTTAAAATCTGTGACAAGATGTAATTATAAAAACAAATTTCGTTGAAAAGTATTGCTTGGGCCGTCGATTGTTATGTAGTTGGTCCGTAAGGATGTAATCACTATTTAGTTCCATTGGATGTAGATATTAATTCATTTGATTGATTTATTAAAATAACAAATACAAACCTATTAAATATAAGCTCTTTCACGTTTGTAATTTTTTTTTATAACACATTTAAATACAACAAACGCAGCTCGTCGAGGGAAACGACGAGTTTTGTACAAGAGTGTCTGAGTATTTTTAATCGTATGATTAAACTTAGCCTAGTATTTAAAAATATTTCCTAAGGTTTTTTTTCTATTTTTCTTAAGGTCTCTCAGGTGTCGCTGCAAAAAGGTTGATCGCTAATTTTTACTTGAAAAGTTACGTCACTTTTTTAATTAAATTTCCACTACGATTCGACCTTATAATTACTATTCTATAATTTGCGCATTTTGTTAACAGGAAAAATTAGAATTTTTTAAATTATTCTAACACACGATAGCCATCGAAATAGAAAAGCATAGAATTATAACGTAGAACTAATTTACGTTCATCCGTGGCACACAACTCACACAAATGTAAATGAGGATGTACATTTTTTTAAATTAAAAAAAATCTCACACAAAGGACCTCATTATTATCTTTTTTAGATGTTATTTGAAATGACACTGTTATTTCTTAACCGAAGAGAAAGAAAGAAAAAGAACGACACACTCATTGACGACAGAAAGAGAAAGAATTAAGAATTTTGCGAACGTCTGCGCGGCGGCGAAGCCAGTACTGTATACCGCCCCCACACGAAGCCAATGTCGTGTTGCCGCGCCTACTTCGAAGCCAGTTTCGTTGGGTATATGTAGGAGTACTTCTATGCTTTTCTATTCCGATGACGACAGCCTCATCGCTCGCCTTGTGTAGGGACAGCTCGTCGGTGGCCGCCTCGATGTCGGCCCTCTCCAGGCGCGGCGCTGCGATCGCGCGCGCCGCGCCGCTGGCGTCCAGTCTGCGAAAGCGGAAAACGGGACAAATCATTCCACCGGTACGCGGATGCGGGAGAACACGGGGAAAGTTAGGCGAGCGAACAGTCCGGTTTGAGAGGTGTAGTAGAGTAGAAAAAAAGGTATGTTGGCGTGGTTTGACCTGCGGAATAGAGTTGATGCGTGTCTTGGAAGAAACCGCAAGAAGCTCAATAAGAGGTGTTATGCTGATCATTCTAATGGCTCACTAAAGGAGGATCATATACACCTGAAAGGGATGCCAAATGACTCAATGTACCAAAAAAGAATATAAAAATTATGCCTATCAAGCAAAGATCTCGGGTTATTTGCCTATCGTTCGTGGACGTAGATTTGACCTTAAGTAATTTGATTTAAAGAGTTTAACGAGAATAAAACACTGTTGTGAAGTTATAAAAAAATCGAATGTGACACAGAATCGAATTAAAACTGTAACCGGAATCCGGATTGGGATCAGTACAATCCGAAAGAATTGCGATTTGGATCGTGGGCCATTGCAATTTATAATTTATGTCCCCGAGATTTTGGCCGTGAATGAACACCTGACCTCAAAGCTGGCAGCATGTGGTGTAGCAGCAAAGCGTCCTCCTGCTTCTCCGCGCCGACGTCGCCGAGCGGCGGCGCCCTCTCGCCGAGCACGGACGTCAGGGCTTCCAGCAGCCACTGCGAGCTCCACCAGCGCGGCGAGACCAGGCCGCCGAACCACTGGGACGCATGATTAAAAGATTATATCCTAAGAGTGCATACAAAATGCGAATAGTTTTTCAAAATATCATGTCCTACAAAATGTTAATTGCAATAATATATTTTCTAATCTCAAAATCGATGCGAGATTTTAACTAATTCCCCCCTCTCCTCTAAAGAAGATTTTGGCCAGACCTTCCCCTATTTTGAGCACACGTGTTTTACGCGTATCAATTATGGATGACCTCTTATGTTTATTTTATATTTTCTACACTACCAGTTATTATGGACAATAGGTATTTAAATTATTTCTAAAGAACAGGTATCATATTTACTATAAGCATTCGTCTATACACACATATATATTGTATTTTTTTTGATAATCTTAAGAAAATTAAAAAAAAATCTAGTAAAAATCTAAAATTGTTTTTAATTGCATACAAATAATCACTGGAGTGGGATAATCGATACGATTCAGTTTCATTCAAATTTGAAGAACTAAATAAATTCAATATTAATTTTTTTTATACAGGTATAATATAAATTTTATATTTTTATTTGAAATTATAACAATTATTAAACGAGAAATTGGAATATATATACGTTGTTGTGTTGCCATCTACCATTTCGCATTGACCTACACAAAACTCGCCGACTGATGCCACTGTTTAACTTGCTTATCCATATTAAGAGTAATAATATTGGTATTGTCCATATTTTGATAAATAGCAACTTTTTCAACTCAAATGTTTGATATATAAGTTATCAGTGGCCTGAAGTTGTTCGCTACATCACTTGCGAACGGAGCTGTCGATGTAGAACTGTATACAACCTTTGTAACTGCCAAATGTAAGGAGCGGTGTTGTTCGAGGAGTCGGCCAATCCATGTTCCACCATATAAGGCAGCTATTTTGCGGTGATGAAAGAATTCATGTAGCATTGGTCAAAAAATAAACGAATGGAAGTCATTTCTAAGATAGTCCTGATGATTTTTAAGTGCAAGCGATGGTTAGAGCAGTGGACGTAAGGAATTTTTTGGGTCCAATTTATTTTCTCTTTTAGTTGTAACTCCTGAAAAATTCCCACTCATTACACTTGCGCCATATCAGCATTGGCTAAGCACACAAAAGGGGTCAATCTTGTTTTCCCTAAGGGTATTTAACGTTAATTGACTGTGAAAGTGACTGGACCAAGGTTTTCAGTAGTCTTAATCATCAGCAACGACTCATTGACACCATCCATGACGTAACATATTGATAATGCAATATTTTCCTCGTTAACTTTATCTCTCGTCCCATCTTCCATTGAAGTAAACCATCTCACGTCAGATTCATTAATATCATTGACAATGGAACTTCGTAGTGCTTGAACCGTTGCTTGAATTATTTCATTTTGAATTTCAGGTGAACGATATGTTCCCTTTTGTGGTATATGAGTGAGGACCTCGTCGAAATTTGGATCTTTCATACATGTGTATTCCAATAAATCCTGAAATAATCCTTGTTCTTTTTCTTCTTTCCAAATATAATTTTCAAGCAAAGCCAATCCGTTGACAATTAGAAATACTTCAGTGACAGCCTACACGTAATACCTATATTTTTCTAACACTTTTTGATTTATTAGCGTTTCAACACTGCTAGACGTAAATATTCTTTGTAAGTTTTCCTGCCACATCGACATAGCTTGAATGTGAGAAATCGATTTTTCATGCTTTGAAAAACCAGTTTTAGAATCAGTGGTATCTATCTAGTTTCTAAATCCTGTGGTGCTGTACGAAGTCTGTCTGCTTCTATGAGGTAAAAATTGCTGGCATGGATAGCAAAAAGCAGCATCTTTCTCGACAGAATACTGCAACCGTTTATAACGCTTGAATCAATCGGACACAAAGGCCCTGTTGTGTTGTTTTTCATGTGTCTAAAAGAACTTGTTTTGTTGGTTCTATTGGTGCAAAATGAAAAGAAATACCACAGTTAACATTATCAACATGTATTGACCAACCTGTTGTCATGGAACTAGGAATAGCGATTGTATTTTGTGTTTCCATCTGTTTCGAGCAGTGAGGTTCTTCGTAGTCAATTTGCTCTTCGACTCTTCGTTTTTTTCCAAAGAAAGCCCTTATATCCATCGCAAAAACAATGAATCTTCTATTCATAGCAATAAAAATAACAATTGTGTCGATTTTTGACTTAAACAGTTCACCGTACACTTCGCTTAACCAAACTACAAACCATAATCAATCTCTATTTAAGTTTAAAAGGGGATTCTCCGTATCATAGATTTCAATATGGCTATGTATGCAATGGGAAATCCTGAATCACTGATATTATAATTAAATAGACCCATCGCCTATGTGATGGCGCCATAGACAGAACAAAGAATTATTATAATATGAAACGAATATCACAAACTGTGGTATGTTCGGAAAAGTTTAAATAATTCCCCATAGCTACGACATGGCTTGTACAACCATACACTGTAGTTTCTGTCACCCAATAAAAAGCCACTCTTATTATTTTATCATAACGCACTTAAAGAAATAAGTTCGCGTATCATTCCAATGCCAGATAATTTTCAAACGTGCTTAAATTGAACATTTTAATGAAATCAATCGATCATCACTGATCAGTGGCTAACCTGTTGAGCCAGCAGTCTGGCGATGGTCTTGGTGTCGGACAGGGTGTTGGGCGCCAGGGTGATCAGCCCCCAGCCCTCGGCGTACGGGCTGCCACCTTCCACGACCACGATGTCTGAAAGACGAGCACAGAGAAGAATGGTCATCGGCCGTAGCAAAAGCGTCTGACTGCGCCATAGTCCGGCGTATTAATGAAAAATATATGTAGATCATTAGTGCAAATAGAAAATCACTTAAGTGAATTTTATACGATGAAGTTTACATCTAGCACTAACTCCTAGATAGATATTTACTAGAGTAAATTATGGAAATTACTAGTTGAACTTTGTTGACTTGTAGTGTAGTTACCTCAGGGAATTAAAAAAAATGTGTGATGGTTCAAATTACTACATAAAAACCTTTTCAGTTCCAACAAATTTCAATTAACAAAAAAATATACGAATTGGGTGTAATAATTTACACAATTAAACGATTTTGTACGATAACTGTATACAACTTCAATCGATTGCAGTTTTTATGCGAAAATGTTCAGAGCCATTCTGTTGTAAATAGCTCAAACTATTTTTTAAATTATTCCAGTAACGTGTCAAATATAATCAAAAAATTTAAACTCAATCCATGAAGTGATATTAGAGTTTATAACTGACGTAAAGATTAACATTGATTTTTAGATATATTTATTGTAAAATAGGTATAATTTTAAATTAGTTTCATGATAGGTGTTTTTTTACACCTAATAAAAATGCATTTCGTGGCGTTAGTCATTGAGATTAGTTTCATGAAACAATATGTATTGTGTGTGCTCAAAGTGAACTTCTATTCTAAGAAAATAAAAAAAAAACATAGATTTTAAGATAAATATAAAGCTTTACATACGTTAATATATAAAATTATATTTCGATGCCTTATTAATGTTCAATCAGAGGCATTATAGCAAAATAAATGCTTATGTATTTTTGATTTTACTATACTTATTTTATTTAATAACGGCCACATGGTTGTCTCTTCACGTATACCACAATAAAGTTTGTAGCTTATGATATTCGTCAATGCGATGAAATTAATTCAATCAAGCGTTTCGCCTAGTCGGCACACGTGCATAGCACATCCCGTTTAGCCGTTTCGCAGAAATCAGCAAGGATTCTCGCCACTCACCCAACTTCGGCAACGGATAGGAGGTGTTCAGCTCGTACGCGAACTGCTGGATGGTCTTCGACACCCACTCCAGGAGAGGGCTGTGATTCAAGAGAATAGACAACTGTTAACTGTCTGTATTAATCACGTTCATGGGGCCTGCCGTGGTTGCGGCCCCCGTCGGCATCTGAAGGCCGGGGGAGTCATTTTTACGAAGCGTGATAATTTCATTATGGTAGAGCTATCGCACGATGAAATTTTGTGTGATAAGTCTTTAGAAATCAGATGATAGTTGGCAAATGCTCGTTATTAACTAGATCCGTATAATCGATATCGTACAAATTTCTAATAACTGTGAGGCGTATATCAATTGGGTATTCCTTTTACATTCAGCCATATAAATTTTGCATCAAAAGCATCATGCAAGCCCTGAAGTCACAGGGCGTGGCCTATTAGATTCATCCTGTACATAGTTTTTAAAATGAAACGAAACATCATCATTTCTTCGCCTAGTTCTGTTAATCTTTCTCTATAGGCTGGTTAACGAAAAATATATATACACGTATTGTCCTGGAATAGGATTGGTTATTACTAACAGCACTTTCTAAAACAGAATCACAATCGGTATAGAAATTAGTTAGTTATAAATTAAACATCTGTGATTGGCAATGGTAAATACAAATGATAAAATGCAGTGTACAGTGTAATATGCGCGAATATGCCATCCGGAGACACTGCGGGATGTATACGAAAACCAGCCCTTCCTTAACGATTGATTTTGGTACATATATTGTATATTAAAAATATTTTGGAACTCACTAAGGAGTGAGTATCAAAATATCTTTTTAAAAGTGTACAAAAGCGAGGTGCCCACCCGGCTTCGTCCAATATGACCTGCTGGTCGCTGTACAAGCTGATCTCTGGGGGCGGCATCTGCTCGTCGGGCAGTTCGGTGCTGCCCTCCGAGAGGGTCGTGGTGTCCGGCGCGGTGGAAGAGGTGTCTTCGAGGGGTGCCTCCGTGGGCGACGGCGGCGCCTCCCGCCTCTGCAGCCTGCACACGGCCATCGCCATCATGTGCGGCGACATGGGCGGGGACGTGGCGAATTCATCCTGTAGCTGTGGGGAAATAATAAATACGAGCTCGCAGCAAACAACGGGACGTTATTGCATTGTATATATTAATTACTATTTATGCCATATACAAATATGAGTGGTCCCACTGTCTGTGTGTCGAGGTTAATCTTCGAAATGTTTGCACGGTTTTGAAGTGATAACGTATTATAAATCGATGAACGCCAGCTGCACGCACGAAATAGCATGACCTATTGTTGCGTTCCGCCTGAGCCGAGCGCGCGAGCGAGAGCACGGAACGAGCGATCTCTCTGCAACTCCATCGGCCGATGCGTCCGAGTAGAAGAGAGAGCGGCCGCACACGACCTACACGGGAACTGTTTATAAAGTGAAGTGAAAAGTCAATGTGGCTTCCATTGTTTATTACAACAATTGCGGCAAGTGATAATAAGTCAATTCAATTCATAAAAGTATGCAATTTTTCATCAATGTTTTCTTATGACGTTATCACGTAAAATTATCGTTCGTAAACCGACTTTACAGACAACCAATTTTTTTAATTAGATTTAGCATATATCTAGTTCACCTCTTGTAATAGGAGATATGATTCTCTATAAACACAATAAAATCGTGAAAATACTAGAATAATAGTAGAATTATCTAAGGGAAGAGCAAGATTAGTTTCAGAAACTGTATTGGAATCTATTTCCACTGCTCTCTAGAGCAAGACCGGAATCGATGACGAGAGCGAGGTAGAGATTGACGAGAACTATCGCCAATTCTTAATTTAGGCACAGCGAAGTGGGCGGGAAGCAGCTACAGTGTATTTAAAATTCAATTATAATTTAGGATTAATTTGTTTCATTGTACATTACTCAATAATTAAAATGTGTCATACATCTTTATAAATAACTATATCGTTCATTTGAAAGGCGCTTCAATAATATAATTAAGACTTTATATTAAATGATTGTCCAGCGTGCCTGTAAAATGCTACAGATGTCACCCTTGGTTATAAAATAATAACCACTTCAAGCCAACAGATGGCGCTATTTTATGACCGCCATATTGAAGTGGAAAAACGTACGAAGTGGCACAACACGCTAACAGAATCGCATACGAGCATGTAATATATGGAAGATGCAATCGACGCACCGGTCGCACAGTGGCGCCCTTTAGCAAAGCTTTAAATATAATGGATATCCTGTGCGTGTACCTGAAAAGCGGCAATCAAAAGGAAATACAAAATTACCAATCTGTGTCCTAGATAGAAACCGGCCTCCTCCGTGGCCACGATCGGCATGTTGGTCAGGGACACGTGGAACCTGCGGTGCGACACGAGGCATTCATTAAAAACACGCAAACGTAACTCACAGAACTAGGAGTAGCGTAGCGGCCGAGACGCTCGCTTCGGAGAGGAGAGCTTAGAAACGTATTCTTGGGTAGGATTTAATCCATACATTAAGGGCGTAACGAAGGGTTGAAATTCCAAAAATCGGTGGAATTTGTACACCCAAACCCCCCTGGTTTGGTTGTTAAAGCCCCATCGATTTTTTTTACATGAATATTTATATAGTTTCATGCACTTTTTTGTTGTTCTATTTTCTGGAACCCTTTAGATATTAAAATCTAGTTACGCTCTTACTGTAATTACGTCTAGTAATACCTTAGAGAGAGAAAAACCTTTATATTAAAGATCTTTGAGAAAAACTACACTATTTTCTAGAAACGTTGGCAAAATATATTTCATTAGTTTTTGGAATTACTGTCTGTTTGTCTGACTGTGAATTTGTTACAGAGTTCCGTATAGGATAAATAGTTGTCATCCTGTTTAGCTGATATTTTTTTAAATTATGTATAGTCTGGATAAAATTGAAATGTTGAGCTAGATCAAATTCGGTGTCAAAAGCGGGGCCGGTATGAGATCAGGGTGGACGCAGGGTCATCGATCGATACAAGCTATGTAGGAACTTCATAGAGGCTGCGGGCGAAAGCTGGTATATTCATAAATTACTTTCCTATCAACAGCACGGTGTGAGGGCGTTTGTTTTCTGTATGTATTAATATAAAAAAAAATTATTCCACGACCTACACGTATGGCGTTTGAGCGCACACAATGTCACATGTAGGAAACTGCTAACGCAAATCTTCAAGTAATCTTTCTATTTCGTATCAGCAGCTAGGACGTTGAGTCTTCCACGCTAACCTCACTGGTTAATTACGGAATAGGAACGGTAGACGAGCGTTGTCGGCGCCGGCTTAGTGTGCACTGCGAGGCACAGGGCGAGCGGTTCATCGACTTAAACTAAAAACTCATCGATCATTTGCCCTTAACCTAGTTCGTGCCAGTACCCTCTCGTTCTAAGAGGATCTAAGAGGTCCTAAGAGGCTTTCGATCCCCCGGCATCACCGCCCTTGAAAATTCATCCTTTAAATAATCATAAATTGCATGTCAAATATATTTTTTTTTAATAATTCATCACATAGACTGTGTACCCCAGGAAGCTAACCTGTCCCTGACGATGGTGAGCCGGAAGGTGGCGCGGAAGTGCGGCTCGTCCAGGCACGGGAAGGCCGAGCGCGCGTGCGTCAGCCAGAAGCGGGACACGGCGCAGCGGCTGAAACGGCGACGGGCGACAGCTCATTGACGTCATATCGTACAAATTAGCTTCCTGTCCTTCGCGTTTATACCGACGCGATTGCTCATTAAACAAAATGATCAATGAAGGGTAACGTATCACAGAAGGCTGTTAAAACTTCATTGAAATCTGACAAGTGAATTTGAAGGTAAAAGTTACTGATAACATAGCAAAAAGGAGGACTTTTTTCTGTTTACTTAATATTGTTAAGAACATAGCAAAAAGGAGGACTTTTTTCTGTTTACTTAATATTGTTAAGAACATAGCAAATGAGGTTTCTGTTTAACTTAATATTGTTAAGAACATAGCAAAAAGGGAGGGACTTTTTCTGTTTACTCAATATTGTTAAGAACATAGCAAAAAGGAGGACTTTTTTCTGTTTACTTAATATTGTTAAGAACATAGCAAAAAGGTGGGCTCTTTTCTGTTTACTTAACACTGTTAAACTGTGACAGAAATTTAACAGTGTTAAGTAAAGAGAAAAAAGATAAAAAAAAAATGAAAAGAAAAACGTTTTTCTTTTCTTTCATTTGCTTTTTCTTTCTTAGTCATTCTAGATATATATAGTGCATGTTTCTTTACTTGCTCCGCCGTCGAATGTGGCCGAGTTTTTTTTTTTTTGAGAAATCCATGAGATTTGAAGAACTCACTGTCTGTGGCTCCCGGCCAAGAAGAACCCCCTCTGCTTGTCGCTTCGGTCCAATTTGGTCATGAACCTGAGACTGAGCGTGTAGTTGTATTTTCGGCGGAGTTTGTCCTGAAATACGACCACACGAGATAAAAAGACCGTAGACATCTGCTATCTCATAAATAACTTTAGAGTAGGTACACTAACTAATGGTTAAAGCAATCGGTAGAACTCTACTTTCTCGAATTTCAAATTAAGCAAATGCTTAATAAATTGATTTTTTAAAATTTTGTATTCTTTTTGAAAACGTCACGTTGCTGCTATACTAACGTTTAAGTTAATTAATTATTTATTAAACACGAATACACAAACAGACACATGCACGCACCAGTGGCGGCGCTACACCACTCGTGGACGTCGGCGACATCAGGTTTGCGAGGCCTCTTTTTAATAACTTGTAGGCAAATCTTTTTGCGAGGCCTCTTTTTAATAACTTATAGGCAAACCTTTTTACGAGGCCTCTTTTTAATAACAAACTTTTTTGTTTGCGAGGCCCCTTCAGGCGCGAGGCCGTCGGCGGTCGCCGACATCGCCGACGCCTAGCGCCGCCACTGGCACGCACATACGTACGCAGGTAAAGACGTTTTATGACACTATATTTAATGTTTCCATTTAGTCTAGACCACTGAATTATGAAAAATAAAATACAAAATGGAAAAAAAATTTAATAAAATATAAAATGAGAAAAAAAACTATTTTCAACATGGCTGTCGTTCGAACTGTCAAATATTATATTTTAGGTGTCAGTGGTTGTATCTTTTATATAATCAAGTAAATTAAATTTTTCTAAGTATTATTTTTCATTGACAATTTCTCCTATTTATAAATTACAATTTTGATTTCTAGATACCAAAGAGATTATTCACAATGGCGCACCTTGAATTCGATGTAGGTCTGGTCGGCGGGCGGGTACTCCAAGGTCCTGGCTATCTTGGGCCCCAGGGCGCCGCCGCCGGCCTTGAACAAGGCCCTCTCGGTGATGTTCATGTCGCGCGCGTTCAGAACCACGAAGGACGTCTCCTTGTCGACCTTGAAATCGATCGAGACTTCGCCTGCCAGAGGAATGGCAATTATGTTATTTTGAATTTAATATTGTTTATTCATCGATTTTAAAGTATAGATTAAATAGGCAAAGGCTTACATTAGTATCATTTACGGATGTTGTTTGATTAATAAAATTTATACACACACAGGCTTTGCCATTGTACTTGAGAGATCTAATAAAATGAGAGATAAATGCACAGGTAATTAATTTGATTTATAACATTTATAATGTGTATTTTAATAATATTATTTATACTAAATACATAGTTCGTCTCGTTCGTTGCTCCCCACCATTTCTTGCCGAAAATGTTCAAAAACTGGCATTTGCACTCTCAAGGTCGACACTTATAACTGTGGCAATCCGCTGCGGAACTGAATAGGGGGAAGGATCATACGAGTAGATGAAAAAATACCCTCCAAAATTAAAAAGCATAATATGTATATATATATATAAGATGTAGAATCTTCGAGAAACTTCAATCCAGGGACTTGAATCCACTAAAAATAATATTAAAAAAAGTGGCCAAGTGTGTGTCGAGTCACACGCAGTGCAAGGTTCTTTAGTTACTCATTACAATATGAGGACTGGATAGCTCCTTTTTGTTTGATACTATAAACCTATCAATTGAGTTCACGGTTCAATGGGTAATAAACATCTAAAACGACCGCACGTAGGACAGGCTTTAAGGGTGTTTCGATTTTAAACATTCATAGTTTTGCACGTTCCATAAACTTATATGTAATCCCAAACACAATCAACAACTTCATCTAAGTAATTTTCAATGGAACTTATACAGCAATTTGTTTTTTACGTCTCCAAGTATATTTATAAGTTGATCGGCTACTACTCGTTACCTTGTAAAGTTTATGCATTGCTTCGATAGTTTTCATTAGAATTTCGTTATATTAATCTATGTATAACAATGTCCATTTTACCCTCAAAAAGACTTGACAATAATTCCGTAGTCCACGCGAGTGGAGCCACGGGCACGGCTAGCGATATAACAATTAGACGGTACGAAAACAAAATCTCTTAACCTAGTTAAAATTATTTCGAAATGCACATATGAAAATTGTTTACAATTATCACTGTCACCTTCAATGTTCAACATTACCTATTTCCGTCGTTCGCCCTTCGTCTCACCTCTAAGCTCCTCGGGTTGGGTGCAGCAGCCAGGCTGTAGTGTTTGGGTATCAGCAGGGACGGCAGGCAGCCTGCCCCTTCCACGGGAACACACGGCGCTGCGCTAACCTCCTCCTTCGTTGAGGAGGTCGCGGGGCCCTATTCTAAAACATATGCCCTCAACTCCACCCTTTCTGATCCAATACGCTTCACACTTCCTCTTTGAATTGATATAACTTGTAGGTCTTTGCAACGAAGGAAAAGTTTGCCTAGCGCCACATCTGGCAAAAGTTTTATTCACCCACTATAAGGACGGACTGCTAGTGGGAAAGAGATAGGATGCGAGTAAGCGGTACTATTCAAAACACAGTATCGTTCATGCTGTATCCATTTGGAGTTAAATTTTGCATTAATCAACCAATGTTATGTACATTATTTTTATTAATAGTCATATAAAAAAAAATTGAATGAATATTAAAAAAAGGCAATTCGGTAGTAGAAATGTAAGTAGATTTCATTTTATTTTCATATGTGATTCTTATGGAATATGTAATTTTCGGATTTTCAAAATATAAAAATGTTGTAATTTCTAAACTAGTTGACTAATTTGGCTCATATTTGAACTGGACCTTTGTAATCGTACATTGACCATTTATATTGAGTTTCATTATGATCTGTAAAGTATTGTAAACGGTATCGTGCTGACAAGCCCGCGTTATTTCGTATATACATCTCAGCTCGTCGAGTCGGAAAACAGCAAAATTTTTCAAAAATTGTGTCATGAGGACAAATACAATACTTAGATTTTTATGATATCTATTAAAAATTGTTCTGGGTCCGTCGTCAAGATATTTTGGTTCGACTCCGTTTAGAATTCTGGTTAGGAGTGAGAACAGAAATGTGGATCGGGTTTGGAAGTTGAGAGCGAGTTAGGAGGTCAAATAATTTGGAAAAAAAGGTCAAAGATCAGGGCTTGGGTGATGACAACCGGGGTGGGATTGTATTTGGTCGAGGTCAATGAAGTCATGTCAATCGAAGTTAAGACTGAGACAAAAGTCGCGCTCGCTGCGGATAACCATCTAGCGCCGTACACGTGATACTATTAAAAAAAACGTCTGCATAATCTGCGAAACTATTGTGAATAAGTAGTTCAAACTTAATTCGGCACATATCCCAAATGTGAGATTAAATGTAATGATTATAATCGGAATACTTATTCATCGCCGAGGTTTTACCTATAGTTCACCCGCGTAGACAAAATTAACGTTGATATCCATTTTGTACTTGTCCCATTTTAATCTTGCTACAAATTTCAAATTCAGTCTCGATTCAAGAAGTCCACATACAGTTTCGCTCTTGGCCCCATACCGTGTCCGATCTAGGCTTGATCGATAGGTAATCAGTCTATTAAATTTTTAAAACGATCCAGGCCCCAGTTAAATTTTATGCCCTTTCGTCGTACGAGTCGCAGGCTGTTTACATCTAGTGAAATTTCAAAGCACATCTGCACTGACTTGTTGGCGTTGGACGTGGCCGCGTCCTCTTCGGGGGGCGGATGCCCCGGCACCAGCGACGCCTCCTCCAAGCAGGGGCAGTCTTCACAGCAAAGAGAAATGATATCAGTAATGTAGGCCAAATTGAAGCTCTGTAGCTGCAAGCGAATCGGCACTGAATGTTATGTACTGTGTAGAAAATTATCAGCTATAAGTATTTGAACATTTCGAAAAAGGAGATTTGTCGTCGGGTCACCAGCTGGCAGTTTTAGATTCTACAATAAGTAATTTCGTTGTTCTAGGCTTTCGACCAGCTAATGGAGGTTATCGAAAATCCTTTAATTTTTGATTTGCTTCTGAAATAACTATAAGTCTAGACGTATAATAATAACTTAATTATATATTGAATGTAAACAATAGAGGACATTCTGAGTTCAATACAAAATCGTCAGGAGCCATACAATTATTACAAAAGCCGTAATTATGTATTTTTAAACCACCCTCTTTTCATAGTCAGCAAAAGTAAGTTAAATTCTAACTCGCTCCCATGCTTACGCTCCCATTTTTATATTTTTACAGTTTTATTTTGTTATTAATGAGCAGCGGTTTATCAAGTCTAGAAATAAAGAATTTAGAGGCTATAAAGAAACATAAAGCGCATTCAATATTTATTAAAGCCAATTATTGTTTAAATAGTGTATTCTTAAACATAAGAATGTTATTTGTTTATTTTCGGATATTAAAGTTTCACTTCAAAAATTTTGAAACCATTTTAATACTGCAAAACTGGATTAATGCTAAAACAATATAGACACAAAAGAGAAGATGCACAGTTGCTTATTATTTTACGTAGAAAAGCGGCTTGAAGCATAAGAGATATCTCTGTCTCACATTTTACAATACCATTTTACAGTGTCAAAGGGAAATAAGGGATGAAACATTATTTGTCATGTGACGTTTATATAGAAAAACGATAAGAAAAAGGTTCATTTTAAAATAGAAACAGTACAAGGAACAATGGCTTTGTTACTAGAACAAAATAAGACATAATTTTTGCAATTCGCACGTGCTGTTCTAAAACAATACATCGGTGCGGCGGTTTGACATTATTTTAATTGTTTATTATTGGTTTTTGTTTAAACTTATGAACAGTATCGTAGAATATTTTTACTCAAAGAAAAACTTAATATGTTAATAACACAAGACTATAGTTAATATAAAACTTTAATATCGATTAGAACATACTTGAAAGAAGTTGACGATTACTAAGGTGTGTATAGTGATGTAAATGTCTCTTGTTATATTTATGTCATAAAATAAAATGACGATAAATTAAGCGTTAAAATATTTTTTGATGAATAGCAATAAATATATTATAACTGTTAAAAAATTAATCGAAACATAAGTCATAGCGAATTCCTTGAAATAGATTAAATTTTTAATACATTTGAGTTTTAGACATAATTTTAAGACTGCATGAAAATAAAAATATATATTTATATCCATTAGTGTAAGAATAGAGATTCTACACTGATAGACGAACAAATATTGTGACAACACAAAAAGTAGGGACTGATGTTAATTCGGCTTACATCTCAGCTTTTGATCGTGGTTTTTAAAGAAAAAATACGAAATTCTACATGAAATATTCATTATAATACGTGATTGAGTACTTATAACGAGCAAACAAAACTTTTCGTACCGAAAATAAGAAATAGCGTTCTCTTTCAAAGTTTTTAACGCATTGCATGTGCATTCTTGGGCAGAACATCTCGACGTCAAAACAGCCTCTGTGTTGAAACTGCTCCGAATGCAATGAGTGCTAAACAGTGTTTTAGCACACTTTTACCGCGGCCGTCTTCGAGCGCGGTGCATCTCCTCTTTTTTCGTACATGAGTGTAAAACAGCAGTTAACACGTTAAATTCAATGAACAGAACCGATTACGAGGTCGAATAAAGTTAAGCAAGGGGATAGCTCGCGCGGTAATGCCCCTGCTTCGGTTATTTCTGGCTTAACCATAGACCAGCGTGTGAGCCATTAACCATTGATGAGTCCGTAAATAATTATAGGAGAATCCCTGAACACACTTTTCGTTTTCGAGCATAGACAAGTAGAGTTGTTGTGTATTAGATCAGAATGTACTAAATTTTGCAGAGGAATCAGGTACTGAAAAAAAAATTGGTGACGTAATCACCATCCAGGACGCCCGTCCCTCGTGTCTTCAAAAATAAGCAAAACAAATACATTCCACGCACTTTGGTGCTTACGTAATACTGAAAGGAATCATCATATAGAAATATTTAAGAAAAACATATAAAACTTAGTCTTAAAATAAATATATATAATATCAAAATTTGAATTTCTTCTTTTATTTTCATACTATTGTCATTTATCATTTTCTTTCTTATTAAACAACGTATTTATATTTGTACAAAGCATTCTTTGAAATGTTCTCAATGTGTATTCAATTTCTCATAATCCTCTATTTGTTCCCTCGCCCCCGGCACGTCCCCTTCCCTTTCGGACGACCGTCGCACGCGCATACATACCGGGTTGCGGTGTCGCGTACACGACCAGCAGCGCCGTCGCGAACATGGCGCCGAGCACCAGCGCCGCCAGGCACAGCGCCCGCCTCTGCGAGCACACCGCCACCGGCGCCTCCCGCAGCCTGGCGCCGCGCTTCTCCGAGTCTGGGAGCAAGCGAGCGGTCTTTGATCGTAAGGCGTAACCTTCTTACTCTTTTAATTAAATACTTACTTCTTACTCTCATAATTCACTCTTACACCTTTAACCCCCACACCCCACCAAAAATCAGACACACCTAATTGCAGAACCTTTTGAAAATAGACAATTTACGAATATTTTAGATAACTGACTGCCTGCCATTCAAAACGTCTAAACGATGAAATAAAAAATAGGTAAATTCTAATTTGCTCAAATCGTCTGCAACGATTAGTACTACAATCGTCGTGTCTGACTATGCACATATGAATTCTGTTTTAAATTTGTTCACGTGCACCTACTAGCTTTTTAAGAGCTTTCGTTTTAAATGATTCTCTTTTGTCGGTTAAGTTTATTTTATGATAATGCCTACTTTCTTTATTCTCGAATAATGTTCCTTTAAGATACATCTCCTTGTGTAGGCTTTATACTAAATTGTAAACAGACATGTTAAATTTTACCCATTTCTGAATTTTAGTTTAAAACATTTTCGTCTTTAAACAATCCTGTAATAAAAATCTGAATTGTGTTACTCAGAAATTAGTTTTATTTTGAAATTCTGTACATATGACTGTGATAAATTTGTTTCAGACACACATAACATTTGCTGTTTAAGTAAAAAATATGACCAATCTCATATACTGATATTTATAAATACGAAAGTTTGTGTGTTTGTATGTTCGTTACCAATCACACTTGAGCAGCTGAACAGAATAGGCTGAAATTTTACGCTAATATAGCTTATATACCCAAATAAGACAGGCTATAATTTATAAAGATACTAACATTTGCTCGCGGCTTCGTTTGCGTGATCGTTATCTTAATTATGCCGATTGACTATCGGTACCGACAATCTTTAAAAGCGATTCAAGTTCAACGTCGCTTTGGGATCGCGAGCAGGGCCGGGTTAAGGGTCAAGCGCGTAAGTGATATCGTTTTATAATAAATAAAAAAATAGCAGAATTACGTGTGTTCTCAGTGTAAGAATATCGATTATGAAATCGAGGACGGGACCGACATCGAACCGCGGGCAAAAACTAGTGTTGTATTGTATATAAATAACGCATAAACACAATTACCGCGAAATAAATTGAATAATTTTCGTTAATTAACGTTGCCAAATTCATGTCAGCAATATATATATATATCTGCAAATATATATATTGCTTTTCTCTTCCATTGATATTCTATTAATCGATGTGAAATGATCAAAAGCCCTAATCTATAACGTTTTAAATATTTTAAACTCTCCAACATGAATTCTTATACGTAATAGCTGAAGTTGTTTTTTTTTTTAATTCGTTCATTCAGCCAAGGATACAACAGCGAATCTCACCGGCGAGGAAGGCCACGTCGTCCAAATCCTGGTCGACCATGTTACGCCAAGCCGCTGCTGGAATGACAACACCATTAATAGCATTCGTTTGTGTCCTCACTTCAATTTGTATTACTCGTGCATTTTATGTCTGGCAAGTTGGTGCCGCTGATCGGCGTAGCGAGTAAACTAAAAACCATAGTCGCATAAGCCGAGGGCAGATCGAGGGGGTCATGGGGGTCATGTTCC
Source organism: Eumeta japonica (assembly GCA_005406025.1). Lineage (NCBI taxonomy): Eukaryota > Metazoa > Arthropoda > Insecta > Lepidoptera > Psychidae > Eumeta > Eumeta japonica. Next base: position 5,050 of record BGZK01001488.1, on the reverse strand, counting down.
CAACTGTCGGATGCCCCCCAATTGTTGAATGTCCCCCTGGCATGACCCTCTCAACTGTTTGATGTTACCTTGGCATGACCCCCAACTGCTGAGCTGAGTCTTGTGTGACCCCCTGCATCCGCCCTTGGCATAAACGCATCTAATATAAACAAAGTAACGTATGGGTGTTCGTTCTCTACGCGTTAGTAGGTACATTGTTTCTCTGATTGAATTGAAACTTTAGTGATGTGTCGTACACGCGAACGGGAAGGTTTCTAAAAAATATATATTTTATATTAAATTGTTATGGCATATTTGTTATCCACGTCATTTTATAACTAAACTACTGGATAGATTCTGAAAATTCTTTTAGTGATAGAAAACTACACAATCCATGAGTGAAATAGGCTGCTTTAACATTTCTCCCGGCTTTGTCCAAATCGGAACCGTGATCGAGAGCGGAATTTGTAGTGAAAGTGGGGCGGGGGGCCGAATCGAGAGCGTGAATCGAAAGAACGATGACGGGCAGAATCGGAAGCGGTGCCGATATCGGAATCGAGAGACAGAGACAAATAACGATTTCTAGAATTTCAAAGACCACGGAGAATGATTTTTCTAAGAAATGAACTTCAGAGATAATTTCTTTACTATGTTGCCCAATTTGCGTCTAAAGCCGCGGTTTTACTGCAAACTCTCATATGTTGTATATACGCCCGGCCGCGTGTATGGTCTGCTTTAGAAATAGATTCTGAAAGAGGAAGTGAGCCAAAAGTTGTCAATCCCTGCACTAAGTAGTAAAATGCTGCACATTGTTAGATATAGTTTTATTGCCATACAACAAAACTTTTAATCTTAAACAATAATTTAATAATAAATCATAGGATAAATATCTATCGTAATATGATAATTGATTTGTATTAATTATAATTACATACATATATACTAGTCGTACCCTGTGCAAAGAACTCGCACAAATTATGAATGACAATTACCACTTTACAAAGTTTCCGTAAATATTAATTTTATTTCCTTTTTATAACAAAACTTCTTCATAAACAATATATTACACAGTCGTCTGATACAATAATTTGACTTACTTCGAAGTCTCTCTGCTTGATTTTCTAGAGTTCGTCGCGTAGGCTTGTATTACATTATGAAGCTTAGATGACAGATCGAAGAAATATTTGAACGAAAAATTTACCAACCATCAATCACGTTGACGTTGTTTCAAAATTAAAATCGTCAGATGGTAGCACATATATAATTTTAATAATTAATTAACTTACAAAAGCAATAATAAATTTTTTAGTTGTTGATGCTGGTTGCTCTACCGGCAATTATCTATGAAAGGATATAAAATTTATGTGGAGTAATTGTGAAGTTTATTCTAAAAAGGAAGGCAAACATTTTAACCGTAGCGTATTAATATATATGATATATTTAATATATATCATATGGAAAAAATATCTCCAAAAGATATTATTTTAGGACAACTGTAGAAAAGATGCACTAGAAATAAAAAAAAAAAATAAATAGCCATGATATATGATGACATCACAGGTTGAATCAGCAGAACGAACTATCACAAGTGGATTTCGAAGGAATACGTCACCATTTATAAGTATATTTAACAGGAGAAAAGCCTCGCCTCAGCAATTTCCTGGGGGCTGTGGACGTGCACGGGCGACGACAATAATGTTTTATCGTAGGGTGACCTTTAACGAGGGGTTGTCTGTTTAACTAAAAAAAAAGAACACCGGACAAGTGAGAATGTAATAAGTAACCTGAGGGCTCCGTACGATCATAGTTATATATGTATTTCGTCCATCAAGACCCTCAACGAGTTTGGCCTGTTTTCGATACAGATATACCGGTGATCCCTGAAATTCCGGGATTTTATTACTTTATTATTGTTCAGGACCTAAAATTATTCTAAAATTGTTCAATATTATTAAATTAGCATCAAAAACGGTTTAATCATGATCTTCCGTTAGCCAAATACACGCCATTTTATGACCGAGGATGTTGCAACCTTAATTTTAGGATTACCTTTAGCCGAGCCGTTCCTGTCGGGCCTGTACTTGCCGACCGGCTCCATCGGTATACCGTCCATCTCACGGCGCCATGCCCCCGCCGAGCATCTGCACAAACACACACACACACACACATTGACAATGACAGTCGCGACAGCTCACGAAGCAGTGTCGAGGGCCACGTTTACTCACGGAGGCTAAATGAGGGGACAGGATTAAGGAAATTGACGTTTGGAAAATCCTATACATTTTCACACATATTACAATTTATTTTGAAGTCTCGGTTTCCCATTTGAGTTGACGATGATGATCATAGCGTGAATGGAGGTGGATTGCTGCAGTCACCCAACTGATGACATTCAGCATTGGGAACAGAGAACCTGTACAGTTTTTAACACTAAAACCACATACGTTTCAATGGTATTTTCGTCATTATTTTTATGGACCTTTCGTCTAAGCGGCTCGTCTGATGAGTTGGATGTCTGTAGCGATTTTAGTAGACCTCACCTTGCAGGCCATCATCAGATGACACTTTGAACTGTTAGTTCGGGGGGTTACTTAGAGATACTGCGGATCCGACCCTGCGGCGATCCAAGACTTCAAAGTAATCTGACTGAAATGTATGAAATTGCGAAGATATTAAAGCAAATCTTTTATTTAATCCTATCCCCCTGCGTATTAACATAAAACTCTCATTCTGGATACAAACTCTAAATTGCGACAATAAGTAGGGCGATAATTATACATATACCAATAGTTACACCATTAAAAAATAATGGATATAAAAGTGATAATTGATTTTATTAATACAACTACTGATATACGATATTCATTCATAATTCCATTAATTAGTAGCATTACCCAGAACTCCGTTTTGAGGTTGGCGAAGAGGATAAAGATTTAGAGGGAATATGATTCTCTAAGTGTCCTTTTGGATCCGTGCATCTTACACGGATGAATCCAAACAACACACGAAAAAACGATTTCCGGCCACGCGAGTAAGTTGTCGACACGCAGCCATGTGAGTATACACAAAAGTCTTCTCAGCACTGCCGTCACGAGCGCCTCACCTTGTGCCCCATTGACATCGTTGTTTCGTGAAGCCGCCCATTCACTGACGACGGTGTTTTTTCCGCTCACTACGCCTGAATGAAAATTCTGCACGTGAAGGGGAGGCTTTTCAGGACTCGGGAGCACGAAAGGGCGTCTTTGTCCTTTGATATCGGCGCACGTCGAAGCCCTCGGCGCGGTCTCCTAGGGGACGTCGTCCCGCCATTTTAAACGGTAAAAGCTTTTAGCAGCGATAGAGCAAGTCTTTATGGTCTAAAGAATATCGTATCTCATCGAAACATTCAACTTGACGCGCATCCAGTCTACGGCAATTACGTCGTTGCACGTAATGGGTTTTCGAGTTGACTACAGTGAGCAAGAGGGCGTATATCAGTCTACAGCCGTCTTTTTCATTGAAAGGGACATTATTATTGTTTGTGTATACGATTTCGTTTTGCAATACATCCAATTTAATCGACTAATTAGATATGAACCTGTATTAAAATAAAAATATTACATAAAAAGTTTTTTTTTTGGAGTAAAACTTCTCTAGCCGCGACTTGAGAGTAACTCAAGGTCTTTCTCAAACGGAAGTAACAGCTTTCGGACGGAAGTGACATTCCATTCATTGCCAACCTAATATATATACTAGTATGCATGTGTTGGTCACACTGCCGATATACAGGTGCGGCATAATTCGATATTATTTACATGAATAACGTGGAATTGGCCCAAAATACCATAACCCTACATTTTGTTGCGACTTAATCTTTGTGATTACAGTGCTTATTTTAGTTGACAATTATTATGTGTAAATTTTATAAAAAGATAAGTGCAATAAAATAATAGGCACTTTTGAAACATTATGAAACAAGTGTTGTTAAAAATTCATATGACTGACTCGGAGGAAAATTATATCTTTTCATTTGTAAATAAAGGTAAAAATCATCAAACCCGCGGCCTAAAAAATGTAAGTGCTTAAGTACCAAAATTGAAAAGCTGATCAATAAAATTCATAATTTTATTTTTAAAATCAATATTAGACTATAATAATTAACAAAATATTTTTTTCAAACTTCTTACTCTAGGCAGACAAAACACTATGGCAATTGATGCATCAAATAGTGGCACATATTTTTCAATTATACGTAAATACTTCATTGTTAACTAGAATAATTAACCATCTACTGTCCAATTCAGAAACGTTGTCTTAAAACCAGTACTAAGGTGGTACTAACTAAACCAGTACGTACTAAGGCCGGATTAACTAACCTACGTCAATTCAATTCAGAGTCGTCCTTAAGCGCGGTATTTGTAAGCACCGGTACTAAATATTTTAAATGGCAACACATGATAATGCTAGCTATTTGCGAATATACACTACATATATTATACGCATAACAAAAATCAACTGCCTATTGTAATTAGTCACATTAACAAGGGCTTATTTTGACAGTGGTCGATCTAATATGGCATTAGTGGCGTACGAGGTTTTAATTTCGACTTTAATTATTGATCTACATACTTTACCTTTTGTAATTTGAAATAGCGTTAATTAACGGCAAACCCAATGCGACAAAAAGAAGAAAGGAAGACAACTGGAGTGAACAAGTTAACGTTTTTCTACTGAACTTAATTCAATCCAAACTTAAAATTATTGAAGATAAACAAACAGACATCAATAATCACAAAACAAGAACAAAGTGAAAATTTCGAACGGATCGATCTTTTGCGATAAATCCTCGGTTGTTCAATTGCTATTTTATAAATTTCTTTATATTCTATAATATCATTATATCTCACACTCATTTATTTCCATAACTACAAATTTGAAATTATTTCGGCGTATACAACTGTCAAACAAATCCCGTACTAACTCACTTAAACCTGGTTCGAGGTGGTTTAATAAAACAATGGTCGCTAGTCCCAAAGTACCGGTATTAACGTTAGTAAGCGTCTCTGAATAGAGTTTCTGTTAGTCTATTGTC